>CM046382.1:14295904-14473726 GCA_025413485.1 Ficus microcarpa | reverse complement strand
GGTCGAACCAACTGTCCAGCCAGCGAGCCTAGTGTTGAGCCGTCCCAACCACCCACGAAGAAGAGGAAAGTCGTGGCGAAGGGAAAGAGGAAAGTCCCCCGCAATCGGAGCGAGAAGTCGAAGATCGCGACGCCCGATCGTGACGTTGAACCTCAAACTTCGAAGGAGGGCCAGAAGAAGTTTGAACTGAATTTGCCTTCAGACATCAGTTTCTTGAAGATAAAGAGGCGAGCGTTACGCTCATGCGCCAGCTTTGTCAGATGTGGATGAAGACAAAGTGAATAGTGCCGAATTCAGAACCATTTTGATGACTTCCTCTGGGACAGCTTGAAGGTAATTTAGTTGTAATAAATTCAGATATCCGAACGATGATTAGTTATTAACATCTGTTCTTTTATGATTTTGTAGGCCAACGTTCGAGCGATGGGTTTATTCTATCGAACGACCGATAGAGTCGCGGCGTTGAGCAACAAGGTAAAAGAGCTCGAGAAGAAAGACAGCGACCGTGAGGCACGGCTTATAGACATTGATAGAAATTTCAAGAATGTCAAAACGAGCGCTGAAAGCCTTGTAGGTGACCTGCGAAAGACGATGAAAATGTCGAATGACAACCTCGAAGCGTCACAGGTCATTGCGAGCCGTTATGACGAAGCTCAGGACAAGATCAAAGTCCTCGAGAATGAAAAAGCTGCGCTCGAGGCTGAGAAAGCTGCTCTCGAGGCTGAGAGGACGACGCTCGTCACAGAGAAAGCTTCGCTCGTCGAGAAGGTTCTTAACATTCATGAGGAATCAACGATGAGGGCTCGATATGAGCTTCTGAAGCAGTACAAACGAGGGCTTCTGGTCGAAGCTGATGTTGATGAAGAAATTGAAACATATGAAATTCTCAACGAAGCTGAGACATCAACTCAATTTCCAGAACCAACCTTAGACGGTGGTGATGCTCCAGGCAATGATCCTCTCGCTCAGGCTGATGAAATGATCGAGCCCCCAGTTGGGGAGGATGCTACTCAAGACCGTGATGTACGGGAGTAGTTTTGTAATCTATTTTTTGTAGTCATTGAGACATTTGTGTAGATTTTGATTTTAATGAAGACTTCAAATTTTTTCTTCATTTTCTGAATTTGCATGGGATTGCCAACGATGATTCGAATGATGAATGTTAGAATATCGAACGATAGTTCGATCGTTAACAATAGATCAAACGTAGGATGTAAATTCGAATATTTCAGCTAGGATCGAACGATCAAGTAATGAACACTTCACTGTGATACGAACTTTGTAGGGTCCGCATAGTTGTCGAACAATCATGAGTTGTTATGAACAAATAAGCATTAATCACAGTAGATTAATCTGTGAAAATTTCCAAGTAATGTAATATTTTGAATTACATCATTAGCTGAACTCATTCAAGTGTGATGAGCTGCCTACGTACCCAATGATTAGGGATCAAGCCAGTCGTAGTTCGTTCGAACATAGTTGTTGAATGATTTTTGTGACTGGACTCGCATAAATGTACACGAGCTGCCTACGTACCCAGTGTTTAGGGATCAAGTCGAACGTAGTTCAGGCCTCGGAAGGCAAAGTGAAGAGTAATTTGAGACACAGACCTGTAGGATCGAACGATCAACCACAAAGGATCTGGCCTTACAAATAAGTGGTACAAAATGATTGTCTGAAAAATAGCCAAAGTAAACAAAAATTCGGCTAAGTAAGATAGGAAAATGAAGATCACATCTTTACACAAAATACTTGCGAAGGTGATGAGAATTCCAGCTGCGGAGGACTTCAACTTCATCAAGAGTCTCGAGACGGTAAACGCCAGGTCGAACAACCTTCAAAACTCTGTAAGGACCCTCCCAGTTTGCTCCCAGCTTTCCGGCGTTTGGCTCGGCAGTGTTCTGGAATACCTTGCGAAGAACGAGATCTCCTTCGTTGAAAGCTCTCGGTCGAACCTTCGAATTGTAGTACCTGGCTACTGATTGTTGGTAGTTTGCCATGCGAATCAGAGCCTGATCTCGTCGTTCGTCAAGAATGTCCAGACTGTCGTTGAGCATTTCTTGATTTTGTTCTTCGTTCTCGAAGGCCAACTGACGCCGGAGTGTAGGGACTCCAATTTCTGCTGGGACAACAGCTTCTGCACCGAAGGTTAGTGAAAAAGGAGATTCACCGTTCGCTCTTCTTGGAGTAGTCCTGTACGCCCAAAGTACGCCGTGTAGTTCGTCTGCCCATCGCCCCTTTCGAGCCTCGAGCTTCTTCTTCAAATTCTGAACGATGGTTTTGTTCGTAGCTTCAGCCTGACCATTCCCTTGTGGATACCTTGGGGTGGAGAAGCTAAGCTCGATGTTCCAATTGTGGCAGAATTTTCTGAAGTTGCCCGAGATGAACTGAGATCCGTTATCTGTCACGATTTCTTGGGGCACGCCAAATCTGCAGATTATGCTTTTCCAAATGAACCCTTCGACGTCCGAGTCTTTAACTTCGGCAAAGGCCTCTGCTTCCACCCACTTAGTGAAATAATCAGTAAGTACAAGCAGGTATTTGCGTTGACCACTTGCTCTCGGTAGTGGGCCCACAATATCCATTGAGTATTTCATAAATGGATAGGGTGCTGCGATGTTCGACAATCGTTCTGCTGGTTGATGGAATACTGGGGAATGTCTTTGGCATTTGTCGCATCGTTTGACAAAGTCTTCGCTGTCTTGAAGCATTGTAGGCCAGTAATAGCCTTGTCGCTTGACTTTGTTGCACAAGGATCGTCCCCCAGAGTGGTTTCCACATTCTCCTTCATGAACTTCTTTCAGAACATAAGTGGCTTCTTTATTGTCAAGACATCGTGCATATGGGCCGTTGAACGAACGTCGGTAGAGTATATTGTTGATCAACGAAAATCTCGCAGCTTTGGTCTTGAGCTTCCGGCTTCTTGCTTATCGTTTGGCAGGAATCCATCCTTCAAGTATCCTGTGATCGTTGTTCGCCAGTCTTCGGTGGCTTCGACTTCATTGATTAAGGCTTCAATGTGAATGCTAGGTTCTTCAATGTAGCCAACTGGGATGCTGCGGCGTATGTTGGGTTCTGATGTTGATCCGAAAGAGGCCAAGGCGTCCGCTTGCGTGTTATGGCTCCTCGACACTCGTTGTATCGAGTATTCTTCGAATTGTTGCAGCAACGAACGAACCTTGTTCAAGTAAGCTTCCATCCTCGAATCCTTAGCTGCGTATTCTCCCAATACTTGGTTCACAACGAGTTGTGAGTCGCTATGAACTTTTAAACGTCGAGCCCCCAGTGCTTTGGCTAAGTGGAGACCAGCAATCAAGGCTTCGTATTCTGCTTCATTGTTCGACGCCTTGAATCCCAATCTGAAGGATTGTTCGATCATTTCGCCATCTGGAGACTGGCAAATTACTCCCACTCCTGATCCTTTGACATTTGATGCTCCGTCCACCATGAGCGTCCAGCAGCATTCTACTTGAGTTTTTGGAATGAAAGGATCCGGAGTGAGTTCAGCTACGAAGTCAGCAAGTACTTGTGACTTAAGACTAGTTCGAACCCGGTACTCGATGTCGAATTCGCTCAACTCTATCGCCCATTTTGTTAGTCGTCCGGATAAGTTCGGACTGTGAAGGATGGCTCGCAGTGGGTAAGTTGATAAAACGACAATCGGATGTGATTGGAAGTATGGCCTCAACTTTCTTGCGGCAGTAATTAGGGCAAGGGCTAACTTCTCAATCACCGGATACCTAGTCTCTGCATCAAGTAGTGTTTTGCTAACATAGTAGACTGGCTGTTCGCCGCTCGTATTCCGTACGAGAACGGCACTGACTGCTTCTTCTGTTACTGAGAGGTATAAAAACAAATTTTCCCCTGTCTGGGGTTTGGATAAAACCGGAGGAGTGGACAGATACCTTTTTAGCTCCTCAAAGGCTTGTTGGCATTGCTCGTTCCACTCGAACTTCTTGTTACCTTTGAGAAGCTTGAAAAAGGGCTGGCATTTGTCGGTCGAACGGGAGATGAATCTGTTCAAAGCAGCTATTCTACCAGTCAGCTTCTGGATCTCTCGCTTGTTCTTCGGTGGAGGCATGTTTATGATTGCTCGAATCTGGTCAGGGTTTGCCTCAATTCCTCGCTGAGTCACGATGTAACCTAAGAACTTTCCAGACGAAACACCGAATGAACATTTTGAAGGGTTCAATCGCATGTTGTGTTGTCTGAGTACTGAGAAACATTCTGATAGGTGTCCAATGTGATCAGCAGCCTTCAAAGATTTGACCAGCATGTCGTCTATGTATACCTCCATCGTTCGACCGAGTTGGTCAGCGAACATTGCGTTGACGAGTCTTTGGTAAGTGGCGCCTGCATTCTTGAGTCCGAAAGGCATGACCTTGTAGCAGTAAATCCCCCTTTCTGTGATGAATGCAGTCTTCTCCTGATCGTCGGGATGCATGAGGATCTGGTTATATCCGGAAAAAGCGTCCATGAACGAGAGTAACTCATGTCCCGCTGTTGCATCAACCAGACGATCAATGTGTGGAAGGGGAAAACTGTCTTTCGGGCACGCCTTGTTCAAGTCTGTAAAATCGATGCAGACTCTCCACTTTCCATTCTTCTTTTTGACTATGACAACGTTCGCAAGCCATTCTGGGTACTGTACCTCCTTGATAAATCCAGCTTCGATCAATTTTCGCACTTCGTCGTTTACAATCGTGTTCCGCTCGATACCAAGTTTTCTCCGCTTCTGCTTGACAGGCTTGTGGCTAGGATCGATATTAAGTCGATGTGTTGTTACTTCCGGGTCGATGCCTGGCATATCTTTGTGCGACCATGCAAAGCAGTCTTGGTTGTTGCGAAGAAAACTCAGCAATTGGTGACGAATTGTGTCTCCGAGCAGAGAGCCAATGTTGACGACTCGATCTGGTTGAGCTGGGTCTAACTGGACTTCATCCAGTTTTTCCATGTCAGGCTGTATCTGACCGTTCGATTTTTCTTTTTCCTCTAGTTGCTATAATCGTTCGGCCTTCTTCATCTTTAAAGCGTGGAGATAGCAAGTTCTGGCTATCTCCTGGTTCCCCTTAATTTCCTTTACTCCTCTTTTCGTGGGGAACCGGATGCGTTGGTGGTACGTAGATGGTACAGCCTGCATCGCATGAATCCATGGCCTACCAAGAATGATGTTATAGGCCGATGGACAATCAAGGACTAAAAAACTGGTTAACTTGTTTACTCCTGCAGCAAATACAGGAAGTTTTATCTTTCCAACCGCAGCGGTTGATTCTCTGTTAAATCCTGTCAAAATTGACGTCGAACTCTCGATCTCTGATTCAGAAAGTTCCATTTCCTTCAAGGTCGAAAGGAAAAGGACATCTGCAGAGCTTCCATTGTCCACAAGGATCCGACTGACTTCACAATTTGACACATTTAATGTAAGGACTAACGCGTCATCGTGAGGTCGGCTCAAGCCGGTTGCTTCACTACTATGGAAACTGATTGAGTGTTCGATAGGATCATCCGGGAGCACCGATGCTACTGGTTGTGTGGCTTTTCT
Source organism: Ficus microcarpa (assembly GCA_025413485.1). Taxonomy (NCBI): domain Eukaryota; kingdom Viridiplantae; phylum Streptophyta; class Magnoliopsida; order Rosales; family Moraceae; genus Ficus; species Ficus microcarpa. The sequence goes on along the minus strand of CM046382.1, from coordinate 14,468,184 downwards.
GCGGTGGGATTTTACAGCTGCTATCATCTCCCCACTGTATACTGATCCCCCGCAAATAACCCCGATCGTTTTCCGGACAGGTGGCGGAGAAGGAGAGTCATCAACATGCTGTACGACCCTTCGTTCCTTGGATTCGTTACCTAGTCCATAGGTTTCTCGCCCTTTTTCCGTCAGAAATTCTCGCAAGTGGCCTTTCTTCAGTAGTTCCGCCACTTCTGCGCGCAATGCTCGACAATCGATGGTTTGGTGGCCATGATCTTTGTGGAATTTGCAGTATTTGCTTGTGTCTCTTGCTGGGTTTTCTGGCAGCTTCTTTGGCCAGGTAACAAAGTCTTGCCTCTTGAGATGAGCAATAAGTTCTGACGGACTGATGCCAAGGGCGTACTTTGGCGGTGAGAGGGGACGCTTGCGTTCACGCCTCGTCGTTCGCTCTGGACGGCGTTCTGTTCGTCGAGATGGACCTGGGCGTTCTCGTCTGAAGGTCTTCTCTCGGTTCTCGCGTGCCTTGACCACCTCTTCCCTCGTTCGAGCTAGGTCTCGCTCGATCCGCTCATTCTCTTCCTCCAGTTCGATAAAGCCCTTCGCTCGATGCAAGGCGTCTTGAATCGAAGGAGGGTATCGAGCACAGATCTCGTTTTTGAATAAAGATCTGTGTCTCAAACCCTTTTTCAGGGCCTCTCTGGCTGTTCCGTCGTCTAGCCCGGAAATCTCAGAAATGGCTTTACTGAAGCGCTTAATGTAAGCGCGAAGTGATTCCTGCGGGCCTTGAACCACACTCCATAGATCCTTCGTCGTCTTGCCGGATCTAATATGAACGGAGTAACTTTTCATAAACTCAAGCGATAGTTCATCGAACGAGTCGATGGACTCGGGAGCAAGATTGCAGAACCATCTAAGTGCAGGTCCCTTCAAACTCTGCGCGAAAAGCTTGCACATCATGTCGTCGAGCATTGCAGTTGGGATGTTTGTGGACTGTATAATATGCTTATACTGAAGGAGGTGGTCATGTGGGTCCGACATTCCGTCGAACTTGGGAATGGTTACATTACCATACTTGGGTGTGGTGGAATCGGTAATCCGTCTCGTCAAAGGTGTCTCCCGGACTTCGCGAGCAAGATCATCAAACCCGGGAGTTGATGTCGTGGCCCGATGAATCTGCGAAGAAAAACGTTGTTCCATCTGAACTTCCAACGTTTTTAACTGTTCGGCCATGATGCTTCTCATCATGTTTTCAACTTCCGTTGTCCCTTGTAAGACGGGACCTTCTGGGGGTGGTGGCGAGGCGGACGTTGAACGCCTGGTAGGAGTGTTGCGCTGAATGGGATCGAACTCTCTCGTTCGATTTTGCTGCTGCTGCTGCTGTTGGTACTGGTACTGGTACTGGTGTTGCGGGTGTTGATACGGCTGCTGTTGCTGCGGACGTTGCGCTTGCCTTTCGTTCGCTGCAGTCGTATATCTTGGTGTGGTTAAAGGTTGCATAGGGGCCACTGGGCTGTGTGCGGCGTTCCTCGTCCCTTGAGGATAGTATGGGGTGGTCGGTTGCCAGCCCCCACTGTTTGAACCTCGAGGAAATTGGGACGAGGATGCTTGCCAGCCTCCTGTGTTTGTCCCAGTAGGGTACCCGTAGTATGGGTAGTAATATGAATATGCGGCCTGAGTGTTGACGGACATCAACTGGTTCTTGAGAATCTGGTTCTCTGCAGCGATGCTCTCCATCTGACTCTGCTGATTGTCGTGCTTTTTGGTCAATTCTTCGACCAATCGTGTCAGATTAGCGACCTGGGATTCTGCATTTGAGGTTGAAGCTTCTTGATGAACCACTGGGCTTCCCTGGGGAAGTTCTTCTTGGTGTTCATGTTCTGATGCCATTGTTGCTTAGTGAATTTCCGGAGTAAGATGGCCAAGGGCCCCACGGTGGGCGCCAAACTGTAGATGCTGGATTGCTACAGTCAAAAATTTAACGAAAATTAATAAAACCGAATTTAGATAATAGACTGGGCCCTTGACAATCGTTATTGAAATTCACAAAACGTATTAAAGAATGAAATGCTTATATCAGACAAGAGAATGAAAATGAATGCTTGGATCTGAATAAGTAAATCAAAGTAAATGAACACCGAAATTTAAAGAGGTTCGCCCAAAGATGATGCTACGTCCTCTGAGAATAATGGGATTACTGTCTGTGTGTTTCGTTTTTAGTACAAAGAGATTATGATTGTAGTCTTTTTCTGGAAAGACTCTTTCAGCATGAAGGTATTGAATTCTCCGGGGATCCCCTTTGAAGGAGGGGTTCTCCTTTATTTATAGAGGAATCAATCCAGTTCCCATCCGGTAGTGGACGGTTATCGCTCTTGTATCGTGGGACACGTGTCGAAAGACAAGTCGTGCAGTTGATTTGAGCAGTTACCAGATACGATCGTGGGCTCAGCGGTTGAAACGTAGTACTCAGATCGTCAGTTATTGAAGATGATCTGACATGTCATCGATGAGCATGAGTCTAATGGCTAAGGGAGTTTCCCTTGAAGTCATTTATAGAGTCGAACGACGAACGATGGAGAAGAAATAAACGCTCGACGTATAATTCGTGCGTCGTCCACCATTCGTTATACATTTTTAATGTTCGAACGAACGATCAAGTTCGATGCTCGATCACATACTGAAGTTTGAATGATATTATGTGAAAGGCTGGATTGGGTCCGGCCCAATTAATCGAACGATGGAGGGATATCGAGGAGCAGGTCCGTAACTTGGGCATGGCCCAACTATAATCCATCGATGAATTCGAGCGTCTGTTTGATGTACATCCAAAGTTAACGGTACAGTGGGAAGATGAAGTCTAACCCCAACATCAACCTATTCTCATGAAAATAAATAAATTGACAATCAAAATTGCTCTTTTGCAAATATATCTGCATGATTTTATCAAAATAACAAGACAATCTCTATCTATAATCTGTATCTATAATAAAGAAGAGAGGATGAGGATACACATTTTTTGTGTTTCGATTTATTTTTTGTTTTTATTTCAACCTACTTGTTGTTTGATTTCAATATTCAACGCCCTCAATTTTTTTTTTTTAACTTCAAACTATATTTTGTTTTCATTTCAACCTATCCTACTAGAAGTGGAGTTAGGAATTTATAGAAGTGGAGTTAGGAATTTATTTCAGTTGAGGCATTTTCTTTACTTTTGTCTCTCTTTGTGTGTGTGTGAGTATATATATATTCCCTTCTATATATACCAAGTAACTGTGAAAAACCACTAATTTGATTTTTCTTTTATATGCAATATAATATCATATTTGTACCATTCTAAATCAAAATCTCGCCCCACTTGAATCCATCCTGTGTCTTTTGACCTAATGATCATTGACCGACCACAATTACGTTTAGGGTCTGTTTGGTAAAACAGTTTGAGTTGAAATTTTTAAGTTTGAGTTTGTCGACTTTTTAAAAATTAGTTATAATTTTTGTTGACTTTTTAGAAAAAAAAACAAAAACTGATATGAAAAATTTGAGTTTAAGATGATTTGTCAAACAGAGGCTTAATCTATCAATTAATCGTGATTTAGCTCCACAGTTCGTCCTTTATCCATTCATTGCTTTTTGCATAATTCATGACATTCTTCATTGCTTTTTGCATAATTTATGACATTCTTAGTTGTCTATTTATTAGAAATAAAGGTAATTAGCTTGTTTTCTATTTTTGCTACATGTATAGTTTTGACAATACAAAAAGCATACAATAGTTTTCAAATTTTTTTTCCCTTTTCTTGCAAAATGCAAATTAAGTGTCTCTTCCGCCTATAATGTTTATAGTCCCTCAACATTTCAATTGACAAAATAGAGAGTAATAAATTCTTATAAGTAAAGAAATAAATTATTTTAATTTCATTCGTTTTGGGTCATTCTTTGGGAACCTTAAAAAAAAATAAAAAGCCTTGACGTTATACACACGCTAATATGCACGGACAAAACTGCGTGTTTGCTGCTTATGGAAGTTTCTAATAGGACGTTTAATTTATTTTTTTCTGATCAAAATAACAAAACCCATATGTTTGATTATTTAAAAAAAAAAAAAAAAAAAAAAGGTATCCACACCAATATTGAACGTAAAAGTTAAGACACGGTCATAATCGAATCAAATTAACATAAAGAAGTGTATCTTTCTATGTTAGAATATTCTATTATATTACGTATTAACAAAATATTATATCCGGTTAAAATTATATCAAAATAAAAAAATATATAAAAATTAATATAATATGATATAAATACGAAGGTTTGTAATAAAATTCGATTAATAAAGTGTTTTTTTATATTTTATCACAAAATTCTTAACCGTTCAAAGTGACGCCCTAACAATATACTATGCTTTTTTATACCCCACAAGAATCCTTAAAAATAAAAAATTAAAAAAAAAAAGATGGAAAAAGCACTTTGTGGTGTACAGATAACACATCCACATCAAATTAATATAATATTTGATGATAAATTAAGGTATTTATACGTATTACTATTTCATTAGTGGCCCACTGAATGACGGCCATTTGTGAAAGCTGTACCCACAAACTACAAATCAGGTTCCTTATTTATCATGTCTTATATTAATAGACAAAGGCATGATTTAAGCTAATTATGATCTGTTTATGTAGTGATGATAATGGATAGACAGAGACTGTCAGCTTCACATGATTGGCATCATCATGAGGGGCTTTACCAGCTCAAATTCATGAAAATTGTCAGATCTATGTGTTTGAGGACAAAGGCCAAAAAATAATATTTATAATAAAAAAAATAATAATAATAAATGAACTAGAAAATTTTTTTTTAATTTTAAGAAAAACATAATGTCAAATGAGATCCAAGATAGTATGTAAAGGTATGAATAATTATAATGATATCTTGTAATTCTACGTTCGATTTTATTATAAAATATAGAATTAATATGATCGACTAAAGAAAAGAAATATATATATAAACAAATATATATAGGAATTATAGCAAATTGATTACGTTAAAAATAAAAAATAATATATTTGATTGCTTAATTGGGCTTTATTCAATAAGTCAAGGAGTGACTCGTGAGAGCAATTGAGGCCAAAGAGTAAAATATTTAGGTGAGGAAAATAAAAAAGAATAAGAGGGTTTTCGTTCATGTCGTTTGATAGAAGAGAAAAGAAAATACTAATCTAATTCCTTTTATAATTATAACCTTTTAAAAATTAGAAATTATAAAGATTAAAGTCAAAATAAAAAATTTCCCCTCCATTTTCTTCTTAAGTTAGAATGATTATTTATGATAGGTCTCGTGAATCTACAATTTCCTTTTTCTTTTCATAGTGGCAGTTTCCGACCATGTCTGAGAGCCCACCATAACAATCCTCAGGTCAAATTTGGGGCTTTAATTCCTTTCATTTATGTATTTATTTATTTTTTATTTTTTGGTGAGAATTGAAACAAGTTGTTTTAAAAACCACATGCAAATGTCCCTGTTATCTGAATGGTGTATTTATTTCGTATAATTTGACATTTTAATATATTTTCTCTAAACTTAGCCCATGCTTGGTGTAAGGGTTTAGATCATAAAATTACAAATCAATTTTTATCTTTTTTCCTCAGTTTCACTATTCGTAGTTTCGATTCACAGTTTCTAACTCAAACTTTAAAAGTCCATAACCTTCCATATGCAAATCCAAACGAGCTGATTTTTTTTTTTCAATTGCATAATATTTCAAGACCAACAAATCAAGTTCATGTTTATTTATTTATTTTTCTAAATACATTTCAAGTTTTTACACTTTTTTAAATCAAATAATTCAAATGTCATATCAAACGCATAATTCAATTCAAATCCAAATTCTATAATCCAAACCCTTATACCGAACACATGCTTACTATTGACTTATCAATGATTTACAGAGGAAATCAGATTAAATATAATATTAATTCTAAAAATCGTAAATTATTTGTGAACAAAGTCAATTATAGACTAGAGATTATTCTAATTGGATTTATACAATATTATAATACTTGACTACAATTTTTCAAACCATTACCTTTTTCTCCTTTGAAGGGTTTCTTCTAGACGACAACTTGTTCTACGTCAAAACTAATCTCTCAATTTGCTTGATAACCGATCCACACCTAGAAACAAAGTGGCGATAGCTTGCTTTACAATAAATGAAAACTTGAGGTGCGTTTGGTTTTATGATTCAAACCTAAGTGTTTATTTCAGTTTTTATCATTTTTAAAAAAATTAAAAAGAAATTGTAATTAGTTTTTTAAAAAATTAATCAATTTCAACATAACAATTTCATTCCAAACTCGTACACCAAACACAAGTTTGATATAGTAATGAACGAATTTGACAAAAATTATGAGAAGAAAATATATCATAAATTTATCTGAAGTGCAATCAATGACATTCAAATCGAAAAATCATAAACTTTTTCTTAGAAATTGTCTCTTTGCATTATTAATTTAATGTAATTTAAATTTTTTTCGGTTTTTTTTGACTCCTTTATATTTTCTTTAAAATTTTTTAATGCTTTATACCTCGTTTGGTGAATGAGTTTAAACTCAAATTTTTCATCTTAGTTTTTATCTTTTTTTTAAAGGTCAATAAAAATTATAATTAATTTTTAAAAAATCAACCAATTCAAACTTAACAATTTCAACTCAAACTGTTCACAAAACGGAGCCTTAGTCATTAAAAAAATGGTGAAATTCAATCTACATGTACTTTTTTTTTCTTGGTATATATTCAATTTACGTATACTTGCTACTCCACTTTTCAACCTATAGAGAAGAAATTTAGTTAGAAAAAGTCTAATGCCGGAAAAGTCAAATAAAGGCGAGTTCAGCGTGGGAAGCACTGTAGAGCACCAAAACTCTCCGAGTGTTGCTTCAGTCAGAGGCTACATCACGACGTCGTCGTTTTATTTTCCACTCGAAGTTGGCGGCCGTCCTGAAGACTGTGGAAAAATAAAATGGCACCAACGATAATTTAATTTTTTATACTTTCTAAATGGTAGTTGTAAAAAGTAATATTATTGTTATTTTATTTTATTTCTCTAAAAACTAGCAATAAAAAAAATAGTGTGTTACAACGTCTACCTACGTCATCATTCACCACCGCCCATTATTTTTTTTTTCCATGCACGGCCATTTATTTATTAATTTGTTTTTTTTAATGAATTATTTGTAATTTTGTTTTTTTTTTTGTAGATAATTTATTTATTAATTTGTTTGTTTTGTTGGTCATTTGGTTATTTTACTCGTTTACTCCCTTCAAGTTCATCAAATTTGACTCTGCCTCGTGGGCATTTGAAACTCAATTGAGATTCAATTCACGTATTTTCTTTTTATATTTCCTTCTTATGTTTTTTCAATAATATCATATTATATTAATTAAAACATTATGTCGATAAATATATCACATTACAATATGTCATAAGAATTAAAGTATTTTATTTGATGCGGTGTAATATTATATTAGAGATATCAAATGTAACATGAATTATGGGGCGTATGACATTCAATTAAAACTAAAGGACATATGAACCAAATTCAATTAATTAATTATAATATACTTTTTTTATTCAATAAAATATTCCAAAGAATGTTTTAAAATTATAAGTACAAAAATAATTTCATAGTAATTTCACATCTAATTTTAGTAGAAGATATTCTGAATTTTGTACTCTAAATCATAATAGTAATAATAGTGAAGTAAAAAAAAAAAAAAAAAACTAGTGGTAGATGAACGTTTCAAAATTGTGGATAGTTTGTTTGTACGAGAAAATTTCGCCTAGCTATTTTGTTGTCGTTATTGAATGTTTTAGTTATATATATAACATAAAATTGTTTGGTACCCATCAAAATAAAAAATAAAAAATAAAATGGTTTCAAGTAGTTTATAGGTCAAAAATAGCGAATAAAAAAGGTGACAAGAATCGCATCTAATCCTAGTATGATGGGAATTCACTACCTTGTCTTGATTCCACATTGGCTTAACAGTTAATATTCCCTTTTGTCTTTATTTCCTTTGCTTATTCTTGAGATTGAATGGTGAACTTCATCGTGCGCACAAATCAATAATATTTTATACAAATTTAAAAAAAATAAAAATTTAGGGGAATATTTTGATCCAACAGTCAAAATTCAAAAGAAATTATGAGATTTGTCCTTTAATAAATTGGAATGATGATTGTTTTATAATTTGTAAAAAGCATTAAAAAAATAATAGTTTGTAAGAAGAATTTTCTGGAATTAAAATTAATATTTATTTTAAATAATGAAATTCAAGCTGACTCTCCCTCAAACCAAAAAAAAAAAAAATGAAGAAGAATTTTCTAACGTAATTTGTTGTTCAACAAAGAACTTTATTGTCTTGTTTGGTTCACTAGTTTGAGTTGGAAATTTTAAGTTTCAATAATAATTTTTGTTGATTTTTCAGAAAAGACAAAAATTTTTTTTCCGAAAAGATAAAGAACTTTTTCAGAAAAAGACAAAAACTGAGATGAAAATTTTGAGTTGGAACCGATGAACCAAATGAGGCTTATGGATTAATTGCCACTTCACTTTTCAACCCAAAAGAAGAATATTGCTAAAAAGAAAATAAAGAAGATTTTAATGCACAGTCTTAAGCCAGATGTGTTAACAATAAAAGGAAAATAATAAAAAGAAAAAAAAAGACCTTTGAAATTAAAAAGATGATAACTCAGCAAAAAATAATTGAATCCGTACTTAGGTAGTAATTTTTACTACAATAAAGACAATAGGTTAAAAAAAGAAAATAGTACACAAAAAAGAGTACCAAAATCACACATTTTATCAAGTTAAAAAAAATTACACATTTTATGCAAACAGAATAATTTTACTAAATTTTAATATCATCTAACACCAAAATCACAGTAGAATCGAATGTAAATAATCTTTCCTTAAAAATAAACATAAAAAATACTAGCAATGACGGGTTTTTCAGTTTCATATATTTATTTTTAGTTTCTTACCAAAAACTTCTAAGATCTTGAGCTAAATTTTTCATGTCAATTTTTATTTTTTTTAAAATTATAATTAATTTTTAAAAAGTTAAGAAAAATTCTATATTTGAAACCAATGTTATAAGGACAAATTAGAGAAAAAAAAAGATTAATGTTTTGTTTGGTAATACAATTTAAACTCAAATTTTTCATATCAGTTTTTGTCTTTTTCTAAAAATTTAATAAAAATTATAAATAATTTTTAGAAAATCAATCAACTCAAATTTAAAAATTTCAATTCAAACCGTTTCATCGAACGGAGTCTAAAATATAATTTGATATCAAATTAAAAACAAACAATTTCATAGATCCTAAATTTAAAAAAAAAAAAAAAAGTACACATTACCCATGGCTATTACGTATACAACCGGCAGGCGAGAAAAGAAGAAGAAGAAAGAAAAGTCCAAAAACACGCCAAAGTAAGGATAAAAGAAAAGAAAAATAATAATAAAAAAAAAAAACAAGAAAAAAGAAAAAGAGAGACCGACAGGTGACAAACCAACTTCGAAAATTGAAAAGCCCCTAGACGCGCCACACGCGAACGCACCCACGCTGTTTCTCTCTCCTCCCTCTCTCTTGTCTCCTCTCTCGTCCTCTCTTTCTCTCTCATCTGGAAGGCATTCAATTCCTTCCTTCCCACTTTCTAGAGAGAGAAAGAGAAAGATAGAGAGAGAGAGAGAGAGAGCCTTTACCACCACCATCTCCTCCCACCTGGCGATCTCAGACACGGAGTTGCTACGCAGACGCTCATTCACAGTCCAGACGCCCTCTTCACCTCTCGCCACGCCATTTCCCCATAACTCCTTTTCCTTGAATTTTCTCGCGAAACAAACATACACACACACAGAGACCCCCACCCTCGATCGAATCTGAATCCAATCAAATCGATCGAATCTCGAGACAAGCGGTCTCGGTGGAGGAACTTTTTCGGAATCCGTAATTGCATGTGCGCGTGTGTGTGAGACGTGCGAGGTTGATTTTAATCGTTGGCGATTTTTTGGTTTGATTGATGCTTAAGATCTTCGGGAGCAAGTAAATTGGAGAGTATTGCTTGCTTTGGGGGTTGTTGGAAGTTGTTGTTTGGCGGCCAAGAAAGTTTTGGGCCTCCTGTAGCTGTCAGAGGAGTCGGTTTTTTGTTTTTTTAATTTTCTTTTTGTTGTTTATTTTACCGAGAGGTGCTTATAGATTTAGATAGAATCTCGGATAATTACCGAGGTTTTGGCTGCGATTCTCGTACTCGAGCGGGGAAATTTTCAGGTTTTGGTGTGTTGAGAATCAGTAGAGATGGTTAGTGCGACTTTGTTTCACTGTAGAAAGAATTCATGGCCGCCCGAGGAGTATCTTAGCAAGACAGCCTTGCATTCGGTACTCTCTCCCTCCCTCTCTCTCTCTCTCTCTTTTTGGTTTCTTTTCGGTCTCCTTTAGTCGAGTTTGGTCGTGCTTGGTTGCCAAGAAAATATGAGAAATGTGAAAACAACAAACTTTGGTTAAAAAAAAATAAATCAAAGTCGTGTTGAACTTTGCTTGATCAGAATCAATGGAGAAAATTTAAACAGTAATTCGAAAGGAATATTCTGCCTTGTCTGTTTTCAAGGAAGTCAAAACTGAGTCAAATTTACAATTGTACTCGGTTCCTCATTGTCTTCAAGCTTGTTTGTTTGTTTTGAGGAAATTGGAATTCATATCCATCAACGAGTTGAGTTTAACTCTGTGGTCATGTTTAGAGTTATGATGTTTTTGGATTCAATGTTTAGAATTATGATATTTTTCTAGACATTAAAAATCATATTTTGGAACTTAACCCGTCTAGTGCGTTGTTGAATTAGTAATAGCAGCAAGTCAAATCTTGTAACCAATTGGTTGAATTTGAAATATTTATCAATTCCGATATATTTATCAATTTTTTTATGATAACGGAGGTGGTTGAGAAACATTGTAGGAAAACTGATAATGTTCAATGTTATGATACTTTATGCAGTTTGATTTTGATAGTGCTGCTCCACCAAAACAAGCTTGGAGGAGAAGGTTAAACGGCCATGCAAATATTCTCAAAGAATTTAGTATAACATTTAGAGAAGCAATAAAGATGGTAAGAAAATATCTTGCTTCAACATGTGCTCATTTGTTCTAAGAATAACTATGGTTCTGTAGATTCTGCCATTCTGGTATTGGTAGCTTTCTTTTTCCCTTTTCGCTTATTGACTTTCTTCGTGATTATCTGCTAACTGGTCTATGAACATTGGTTTGTAGGTTCGATTAGGTATACGCTTGTGGTCATATGTTAGAGAGGAAGCCTCACATGGAAGGGTATTTTTCTCCTCTTTAATTTTTTATTTTATTTTGTTTTATTTTTTTTTTTCCTTTGTCAAGGGATAGGTAGTTAAAACTTAGCTGCGGAAATTTGTATCTTTGCAGAAAGCACCTATTGACCCTTTTACTCGTGAAAGTTGCAAGCCATCGGCCTCACAAGGAGTTCCACTTGGTGGCATGGGGTATGTGGTTTACCAAGTTCGTGCCTTGTGGCTTCAATTTTTTAGACTTAAATATCTTTTATCAGTCTGATGCATGTTTCTTTCTATATATTCTACAGAAGTGGCAGCATATCTAGAGGTTTTAGAGGTGAATTTAGGCAATGGCAAATTGTCCCTGGTTCACGTGACGGTTCTCCTGTTATGGCCAATCAATTTTCTGTAAAGTCCTCCCCTTCATCTACAATCAATTTGTATGCAAATCTTAATTTTGGCTTTTTGACAACAATTATTAAGCGATATCTATATTGTGTGAAAATCATGGTTTTCTATTTGAAATACTGAATCTAGTTCCCTCTGTAGATGAACATATGCGTATGCTTTTTTCTTTGTTCGTGGCCTCTGGTTTCTTTTTTATCTTCAGTGAGACTGCTCTTTATAGAAATGTAAACAGGGCTCTTTTGGAGCCAAAAGAATGCTTGCATATGAATCTCAATTGTTTTTTAAAGTACGTAACTTGTAGGGATTCTGGCTATTCTTGCTTAGTTACTCCTTGTCCAGATTTTCTTCAGAGATGATATTTTTGGAATATAACATTGCTTTTCTGACCTTTTTATTGAAACTGTAGCATCTGAAATGGATGGAATGGAAGGTTTCTGATCTGAAGAGTACCATCCCCAATAATTTGCTTATGCTTTAACTTAGAAGAAGTTGATACATATAATTTACAAAAAAATGCATGTTTTCCTATTGTCTTGAACCTTCGCTTCTCATTTTTAAGTTATTTGGTGGAATTTCAGATTTTCATACAAAGAGATGGAGGACATAAAAATTATGCATCTGTTTTGGCTCCAGGTCAACATGAAGGATTAGGGTAAGACATCAAATATTTTGAATAACATAATTGAAGAGATTAAATATTTTGAACATCATAATTCTGGGAATAGGCAAAAGGACAGGACAGGTTCTTACCATGCACTGTCAAAATTATGCTTTTCGAGTGTTTTTGTAAATTGTTGATTCATAATGAGTTAGGATGCTTCTTAATATATTGACGTCAACTGAAAAAGTAAGACCAATGTGGGGTCCTGGATGGCACGATCAGTTTGATTCCTTTCGCATCAAAGGTGTCTGCAAAGTCCCACATGATTGGGGTGTGGATTCATGGTTAAGGGGTGACCTTTGGGTGGTCTTGATTGGGTGAGTATTTGCGGATTGTTCTATGTTCTGTGGTTATTATCATGGGAAGAGGTCATGATTCTTTTAGTGCAGAAATTCTGGATTACCGATGTGCTACGTAGCTTGAGGTGGAAAATTGACAGATTGAATCTTTTTTTTTTACCAGTGTAGACTTTTTGGCTTGAGTGGGCAACAATGCCCAAGAAGATATGTGTGAGGAAGTTCGTTTCATTCAGAGGACAAAAAAGTTGGTTTCTTTATATGTACTACGTCTGGTTTTATTGGGCAATGGTTGAAGGGAAAAAAAGGCTTTTAGTTTTAGGTTGAGACATTCATAAACGTGAGCCTCTATGCAACACATGCAAGATTTGTACAGAGTGAATTTATCCATCCCTTATAAAGTTGATTTTTGTTTGAAAAACAGCAATTGCATTGCTTTTTCTGTGTTTCACTGGAGTATTTGATCTCATCTTTTCAAGTTTTTAATTTTTATCTTGCCTTTTTTTTTTTCCTTCTTTTTTAAAATTTCTTGGTGTTGGCTAGAATATTTGTCTTATGACCTTGTTTCTAGCTGACCATACTATTGAAAGGAAGTGTATGCGTTTAGTATTTTTCAGCAAAATAATAATAGTATAGAATTGCATTTTGGATTTCTTAATTTATGCGTGGTTATTCCAGATGGTAAAACTGTTGCTTTTGTATGCTTTTGTTCTTTTTTCAGGAAATCACTTGATGGTAAAACTGTTGCTTTTGTATGCTTTTGTTCTTTTTTCAGGAAATTAAGTGATCACGGCATATCCTCTTGGGGTTGGAATCTTAGCGGACAACATTCCACATATCATGCTCTATTTCCAAGGGCGTGGACCATATATGATGGTATGAACGTACTTATTTTTACTGTTTGGGGTTAAAAAAAAAATCTTATTTCCCCTTGAGTCCTAACTTTAATCATTTTGGCTTACATTTTAGGTGAACCGGACCCAGAACTGAAAATATCTTGTCGGCAAATATCTCCATTCATACCACATAATTACAAGAGAGCAGTCTTCCTACTGCTGTTTTTGTTTATACGGTATGTTCAGTCAACACACTCTTAATTGCAGTTAAATGATACAGTTCTTTCTCATTAAATCTGTTGGACATGTCAAGTAAGCAATAATATCTTAAAATGACTGCGGGAGTGCAAATTTCTGTAGCGTGAGTTTAGCTGCCCAAGTAGAAAAGTAGATCTTTGCCTGTACTACTTGAGTCCGGTTTTACATATGGTATTGAGTCCTTAATTTGGCACATTGAAAATAGCTTTCTTGCTTTGTACTGATACTTATGAATCTATGTTGGAATATTTCACGTCTCTTTTTTCCCTGCTTCTGGATGAAGTTGATTTTTATTCATTTTCTTATGGCATCTTGTTTGTTGATAGAAGGAGATGACCTTGATTATGCTGTTTTATCATTGGTTTGCTTATAAGACTTTATGTTTGTTGTAGTTGGTTAACACAGGGAAGGAAAGAGCAAAAGTCAGCCTTCTCTTTACATGGGCGGTAAGATTCTCTCTCCTCACAGCAGAGTGGCGCCTAGTTACTCCTAACAATTACAACATTTCTGGATCCTTAGATTTCAAATGATCATTGCTTGTTTTGTCCAGAACTCAATTGGGGGATTCTCACATACATCTGGAGATCATGTTAACGAACCATTTATGTGAGTACATTCTGCTTCTTCAAGACTTCCTGTTCTTCTTGAGATGGTAGTTATATAGTGTTCAATAATTTGTCTAACTTCATTTTTTTCTTTAATAGTGGCGAAGATGGAGTCTCTGGAGTTCTTCTACATCACAAGCAAGTTATCAAACCTTACTAGCTATATTTGACGGTTGGTTTGCAGATTTCTCTTAGCCGTCCCAATGAAATAGTTAGTGAAGACATATCGTTACATCCTTTTTTTAGCTTGGAGGCATATTTGCCCCCAATCCCCCTCCCTCACCCCCCATCCAAATAAAAAAATGAATAGATAACAGCAAAAACAATGGGAGAGATGAGAGAAAAGTATTTCAAGGCTGTTATTTGGCTATATTAAAGAAATGGCCTTACAAACACCAACATATGAAAACAAGAGAGCAGAAAACTTGAATGCTTAAAGAGTTGAAGAAAAGGGGATAAAAATGGGAGAATTAAGATTCATGAAAGAAATTCTTAACAGCCAGCTGTTATTTGTTATTTTGGGAGCTTGACTTTAGGTATCAACCAACATGAAGGGCATCAGATTTTTCTGACCTTTAAATTAGCATTTCCTCATTAGTTTAAATATACAATTAGCGTTTCCAAAACAATACATCGATAGGCCATCATAAAACCTCAATATTTAAAATGTATGAGCTAGTTTCATGCTTATTTTAATGAAATAATAAGATAACCTTGTTTTGATGGCGATGAAATGCAAAACCAACGCACTTATTCTTCATTTTAATTTGGAAAAGAGAAATAATTCCTTTTTCTGTTGCCTTTTGTTTCTATTTTTTCAGTGTTATAATTGACTAGTGGATAGGGAGTAGCCCCCCTGCTCTTTCTTATACAGTACCGTACGATTTACATGTATGTTCTAATTGTATGAAAGATTTTAGTTTAACAGTAACTCGTGGCAAAAGCAGACCAAACTAAGCCATTTCTAAATAATTCTAGTTTTATTTGCTTTTGTGGATTGGCATTCTAGGGTCTCCCCCACCCCACCCCCGAAACAATTGGCATTCTAGTTGTCAAAGATAATTTTTTATCTATGAGTTAGTGTTTATGTTCACTTTTTTGTTTTTTTTGAAAATAGTTGACCCCAGTTGATCTGCTTTATCTAGTTTAGACTTTGTCATGCAGCTGATGATTTCGAGGTGTTTATTCATTTTAAAATTTTTCATAATTAGGAAATACTCATTTATTTCCAGTTAATGTATTATAGTTACTTTTATCTGTAAAAGAAGATAAAATCTAGTACTCGTTGTGTAGAAGAATCTTCAATGAGATAGAGTTCGTGGGGCAGTTCCCACTCTTTTTTTTTTTTTTTTTCTTCCCCTTTCTGCTAAAGGTACCCTTTTCTCAATTACTTCTGATTTCTGTTCCTTTTGTGTTAGACTACTGCTTATCTACTCTTCCCCACTTTACATGGTTAGACTCGAGTGCAATTTTGCTGCTAGCTAACGTGCCTCTCTGTGGAAGAATGTTCCATTAGTTAATAATCAACCAAAGTTGTGACTTTTTACCATGCAGGACTGCGAAAGGGAACCCTCCTGTTACTTTTGCAATAGGTGCATGTGAAACACAAAATGTGAACGTGACAGTTTTGCCATGTTTCGGGTTATCTGAAGGAAGCATCCCTAGTGCGAAGGAAATGTGGAATATAATGGTTAAGGTATTCATATTTTCATATGTATTATTTTCACTAGTGTAATTTGAATATTATTTGTTTGTTTAGGCACTTATGTGAGGTTTTATTGTCTATCTTCTCTGGAACCTCATACAAATTTGTGACTCTGGTCATGTACGTTGACATTTTTTAATGTGATGGTAGTTAGTTTAACTTCTTGATATTTCATAGCTTCCTTTCAGAAATTTCATGGAGTTATGCAGAGTTATTGGTGTAAAACTAGCTGAGATTAATTTTTTTTACATATACATTTCTGAAGGATGGACAATTTGCTCGGGAGAACTTCAATTCTGGACCATCCATGCCTTCATCACCTGGAGAGACACTCTGTGCGGCAGTTTCAGCTTCTGCATGGGTCGAGCCTCATGGGAAGTGCACTATCGCATTTGGTGTAGCATGGTCATCTCCAAAAGTAAAATTTTTGAAAGGAAGCTCATATCATAGGTAAAAATAAATACCATCTTTCAATTTCTTTTTGCCCTTATTCATTTGAGCTTGTCAAGTGTAAAAAAGTAATTGTCTTAAGAATTAGTGAAAATGGGCGAAAAGGCTGGACACTGCTTGTTGGCAGTATAATTATTAATAAGGTTATATTTCTGCCTTTCTAAAGTACCATAATGATTCTAGGCGCACAAAAAATTTTACTGGACAAATATAGTTCGTGGTTGATCATTTTTAGTGTCATAATATACGTGGTTTTTAATTTACACATCTTGGTAATTGTTTTGAGTTTGTTATGTTGTTGCAGGAGGTACACAAAGTTTTATGGTACTTCTGATTTAGCAGCTAAAGACTTGGTTCATGATGCCCTTAAAAGTATGCATCTCTGATTAATATATCTATTTGCCTAGTTATTTTCATTTCTCATCATGTAAAAATGAAATCAAGCTTTGGAAATTTTTTTTAGTGTTGTATTAGTTGTGTGTTTAGTTACCTTAAACTATGATTTGAACCTGATTTCATCTTGAAAAACAGATTACAAGCGGTGGGAGGAAGAGATTGAGCAGTGGCAGAATCCCATTCTTAATGATGAAAGGCTACCTGAATGGTAATTATTAATTCAGATATTTAACCTTTCCCATGAACAATTAACATTGTTTCTGAAAGAAAAAAAATAATTAATAAATTAACCGTTATTTCGTTGCTGAATAAGCCATAAAGTTTAAATGTTGCTCTTGTACATTCATAAGATTGAGATACATGCACACTGAGATTGTTCTCTGGTACTGTAAAGCTTTCCCTGATGAGGGTGATTCTTGTATTCCTATGTATATCCAAAAGCATGTAGGCCGAAGTGGACTGATATTCTACCATTTTATTGATTTTGGTTGTATGACCATTCATTTCATCATTGATGTGGTCGTTTTCCATCTCATTTCTAGAGACTGTCTTTTTAAACCAGGAACCCTTGTATGGGATACGTTTTGTTGATTTGCATGGCTACTAACTAAATTCTTTAACCGTGTCAATTCCGTTGTGTTATTCTCTCTCAAGCTTTACATTGCTGGATTAATTCTGTCTTCTCTTATTGTCTTGTCAAATAAGTCGTCCATTTTGGGCTTAAGATACCCTTGTCTTTTTCTTAGAATTATTGGAACCATTGAGTCTATCTTGGTGCTACATCATCTTGCCACCAAAGCTGACACTCACATTCGTCTGCATTGCAGAAAATTCTCAAAATACCACTTCAGTTTGTGTTTTCAAGTTGCTTTTACGGTTATGCTGTAGTGAGTTACTTACAGTCTTTTTAGTGATCTAGTACATGCACAAGTGTTCTACTAGTGTTCTGGGTCTCTGTCTTCTTTGTAATGGTGTTTTTTTTTTCTTTTTTCTTTTTAATATTTTTTCGGTGAAAAGAAATGGGTATTTAACTTTTGGATGCCATGTGCTTATAATAGGCCTTTTGATTTTGCAGGTACAAGTTTTCGTTGTTCAATGAGCTCTACTTTCTGGTTGCTGGTGGAACAGTTTGGATTGGTACTCATTTGCACTCTTTACATATTCCATTAGTGGAACATTAAAAAAAAATAGTGTCAATTCTTCATTTTTTTAATAAAACTTTTACGTTAATGCTAAAGTATCATCTTTCATTGTGCTGCAAAGGTAAGCGGTAACATTGACTCTAATCCTGTAATATTGAACAGATTCTTTGTCATCAAATACAAACATGAGAAATAATCGGCAGCAATCAACAGAAGTCGATAGAGGAGACAAAGCAGTCTGCAGACTAACTACAGCTAATAGTTGTTATAGTACTGCAGCTAATTTTGGTTTGGAAGGCCACGGTAAAGAACAATATACATTCAACAATAATGATGAAGATGTAGGAAGGTTTCTGTACTTGGAAGGCGTGGAATATATGATGTGGTGCACATATGATGTGCACTTCTATGCATCATTTGCCCTTCTTGAGTTATTTCCCAAAATCGAGCTTAGTATTCAAAGGGACTTCGCAAAAGCTGTCTTATCTGAAGATGGAAGAAAAGTGAAGTTTCTGTCCGAGGGAAATTGGGGAATTCGTAAGGTTAGAGGTGCTATCCCTCATGATCTGGGAACACACGATCCGTGGAGCGAAATGAACGCATATAATATTCATGATACAAGTAAATGGAAAGATCTGAATCCAAAGTTTGTGCTTCAAGTGTACAGAGACTTTGCTGCGACAGGGGATATGTCTTTTGGAGTTGATGTATGGCCTTCTGTTCGTGCTGCAATGGAATACATGGAACAGTTCGACAGGGACAATGATGGTCTAATTGAGAATGATGGTTTTCCGGATCAAACCTATGATACTTGGACTGTTCATGGTGTGAGTGCCTATTGTGGCTGCTTGTGGCTCGCAGCTCTTCAAGCTGCAGCTGCAATGGCCCTTCAACTCGGTGACAAAGATTTTGCCGAATGGTGCAAGACCAAATATTTGAAGGCCAAACCAGTGTTTGAACAAAAGTTGTGGAATGGTTCTTATTTTAACTACGACAGTGGGTCAAGTAGTAATAGTAGGTCAATACAGGCAGATCAACTAGCTGGGCAGTGGTATACAGCATCCTCAGGCTTGCCTTCGCTATTTGATGATTTTAAAGTACGAAGTTCTCTCCAGAAGATTTATGATTTCAACGTAATGAAAGTCAAAGGAGGAAGGATGGGTGCTGTAAATGGTATGCATCCCAATGGAAAGGTTGACGAGACATGTATGCAGTCACGAGAAATATGGACTGGTGTCACCTACGCCGTAGCAGCTACGATGATCCTTTCAGGAATGGAGGATCAGGCATTTACTACTGCTGAAGGCATTTTTACTGCCGGTTGGTCAGAAGAGGGTTATGGGTAAGTACTGCACACTTAGTTATTTGTAGTTCATGTTCCTTAAATATGGTGATACTTGCATTTAGGTATGGTTCTAACTTCATTCTAAAAAGACAAATGTAAAACAAGTTGCCGATATGCGAACTACAGAGCTAGAATAGAACTATTTTACATTATTGATAATTAGTTCGATATTTCGGGTGAATATGGAAGGGCTTCTATTTTACATTATTGATAATTTGTTTGATATTTTGGG
Source organism: Ficus microcarpa (assembly GCA_025413485.1). NCBI lineage: Eukaryota > Viridiplantae > Streptophyta > Magnoliopsida > Rosales > Moraceae > Ficus > Ficus microcarpa. The sequence goes on along the minus strand of CM046382.1, from coordinate 14,448,521 downwards.
TGAATATGGAAGGGCTTAAAGTGATTTGAGGCTGAAAGATGCATTAGGATAGATGGAACGAGAGTCATTAGATTGCCAGGGCTTGGGGCGTTAATAAGTGAGAGATGCGAGTGGTGCAAATATGAGGGAAAGATATAAGAGCCTACGAGACACTGAATATCGCAACTTCATAAGGAGCTCGGGTAAAAGGGGCGTTTAGGTCGTTACTTGTCTATCATATTTTTTGGTAGAGTTGTGCGGAGAAGTGTGTATAAGTAACTTTTGAAGGTTAAGCATATATATAGTTCTTAAATTCGCCATTTCTTGATTGTCATTCTCATCTTCATCAGCCTGACTTAAAATTTTTGTTTTCCAATCCTACAGGTACTGGTTCCAGACTCCGGAGGGATGGACGATCGACGGGCACTTCCGGTCGCTTATATATATGAGGCCTCTCTCGATATGGGGCATGCAGTGGGCGTTATCGATGCCGAAGGCAATCCTGGAGGCCCCTAAGATAAATGTAATGGACAGAATCCAATTATCTCCCTCTAGTTTAAGAACACCCCACACCCACAACGAATTGGGCGTTCGAAATATTGCAACAAAAGCAAAATGCCTTGGGAATTCTGTGTTCCATTGTTCCTGTTGATTGTGTTGTAGCTTGTATAAGTTCACATCATCATGTTGTAAAGAAAAATGTCTTTTATATGACCGGTTTTCGGTTTCCTCTCTAACTTTCTTGCAGCAGAAGGAAAAAAACTGGAGGAGGTTTTGAGGAAGTCGTCTAGAAAATATAGGCAATAAAAGACTGGGTGGCAATATAAGTAGCTAATTCACTCACATGAAATGTTGTAGATTAGTTTTCATTTTTGTTATTTCGAAAATTTTCATGTAACTATTCTTTTGAAGTATACATAAATTGATCTCTAAGTACTTCTGTATGGGAACTGAGATCTGTGTACTACAGAGTGCTGAAGCAGATTATCCAAGCCTTCTCAATGCACAACATTTATTTATTTGTTTATTTTCGTTTCATTTCTCTAAAATAGAATGGAACAATTAATAATTTATTTGAAAGACTACGAATGGAACACAAACACCGCGTGGTGGTAATCTCACACAAGGTGTTAAGTTTAAATCATTCAAAAAATTTCATTATGTAGGGAAACCAAAAAAAAAAAAAAAAAAAAAAAAAAAAAAAAAAAAAAACCACACAATACAATTTATAGATCTATCAAGACGGAAAAAAAATAACAATAATGTAGGAATATCGGGTATCAGTGACGTTTAACAAAACAAATTAATAAAGAGTGAGATTAACAAGATAAATTTTAGGTTTCGTTTGGTAATTTAACTCAAATTGTATTTTTTTATTTCAATTTTTGTTTTTTTTCTTAAAAAGTTTTTGTCTTTTCTGAAAAGTTAACAAAAATTTTCAATTCAAACTATACTTTTTCAACTCATACTCATTCACCAAACGGACGTTTTTTTCTTAAAAAGTTTTTGTCTTTTCTGAAAAGTCAACAAAAATTTTTAACTCAAACTATACTTTTTCAATTCAAACTCATTCACGAAACGGACGTTTATTATCTCCATGGATCCTAAAGTGAGACCGTAGGATATATGGTTATGGCCGACTTGACCAGACTCCGATAATTGATTGGGGAAAGCATTTTAGAATGTACGGTCCTGACAACCCAACTTGTAGTTTGTGCCTTCATAATAAACAAATAAAAGAAAGCAAAGTAATAAAAAAGAATTAAAAAAAAGAACTAATATGACTATCATGTGACGATGATATGGCAATCACATGGCTGTCACTTAACAAGCACGGAAGAGGTAAAAAAGTCAAGTTGGTTATTTTAAAGTGTGTGTGTATATATATATATATCTATACATACATAGTTATAGATTATAATAAGTAAACGAACATCGTCATCATCTTCTTCTTTTCTTCTTCATGGTGGAATACTTATTGAATAATGTTTAACTCCCCTGCTATTAATTGTTACAAATATTTATAAATCCATATATAGTAGAAAAACATATAACTATTTACTCTTCAAAAACTTGTTACGTATGTGATACAACTTCTAGTTTTTTGTTTTTGTACTAATGCCATTGAACTTCTGTTGAAGTGGAAAACGGCCTTTCAATTAAAAATGAGTTGAGCAAAGGTGGGAACATAAGTTTTTGGTTTAAATTTTCATTTTTCTTAAAATTTTCTTTCTCCAAATTACTAGAACAATAATGTTTTTGAAAGCTAAAACTAAATTAAAAATATTTGAAAAACCCAAAATTTAAGGACAGAAAAAAAAAAAAAAAACATCCCGTGGTTGTCCACAATGGAGATCTCCATGGTCATATCCCTTAGTTGTCAAGGAATTATGAGTCTCACACTATCGATGGTGGTAACATAATAATAAGAAAGTCTCATTTGAAGTTTTCGTTTCTATTACCTTTCAGATTCTAATCTTGACACTCATGCTTTGTCGAGCCGTTGAAAAAAAGACTGTGCAATCATTTTTGAAGTTTTGAGTATTATTAGCTATTTATCTATGGGTTTTACATATGATCCTAGTAGACTCCGAACCACATTGGGTGCGGAAATGATGAATGAATGGCTATTGGGATCTATTTGGAGACAGAGAGTAAATGTTGAAAGCATGGGCCGTGACGAAAAAGTTCTCCTTTGACTATTCACTCTTTCTTTTTGAGCTAAATTACAAAAAAAAATTAACACAGAGACAATATCATATTATGATCTCACGAAGATCGTCAAGACGGGCTCATCAGGAAAGAGACGAAAGGGTTATTTCAAAAAAAGAAAAGAAAAGAAAAAAACCAAAAAAAAAAAAAAAGTAAAAAAGAAAGTGGCAAGGTGAATACTATTTTACTTAAGTAACAAGTTAACCTATGGCCAGTTATTAGAAAAATAATAAATGCATCCAACGATTTTTTTTGTTTTTGTTTTTGTTTTTTTGACAAATACAGAAAACATTTGACAGCTGAGAGAGTGTTTGTGTTATGGTTGGACTGTCCTATTCTTGAAATAATTATCTTTTAAAGAAAAATGAAAAGAAAAAGAAAATGAAAAGAATTTTGTAATTTCTCCTTTTTCTAAAAAAAAAAAAAAAGAGTATAATAACATTGCCTCGACGAACTTCCAGAGAACTCAATATTTTGAACCTTAATTCAACCAAAAAAAATATTTTGAACCCTAAAACTTCAAGTTCAATATGAACGTTTCTTTTTCTTTCTTAAATAAAATTATAAAAATAGATAAATGTGGTGATCAACATAGCCACGCAGAATCTGTTGTTAATGTTGGTGTTCAATTCAGAATTTGCACTTCTGCTCATTGTTCCAACTTTCAGTCTCCTATTTACCCAAAAAAAAAAAAAAATTCCAGTCTCTTGTTGTCAAAATGAAACAACGAACGAGAGTTTTATGATAGGTGTTGAGGCTTTTTGGGCTCAACCCTGGCGCATGGTGCGCTCGGGCCGTAGGATCAACCTGAGGTGGCCCGGAGGTAGGGTGGCGTGGGCCGGTCAACAGGGCTGCAGCCCAAGCTCCCCAACCCATCCCGGGGGGCGCGGTGCGCTCACGCCCGTAGGTTGTTGATATCAGGGTTCGAATCCTTGATATCATTTGAGAACGCGGAGTCCTCACCCACCTAAGCTGCCGCGCCCCCCGGGACGGGTTGGGGAGCTTGGGCTGCAGCCCTGTTGACCGGCCCACGCCACCCTGCCTCCGGGCCACCTCAGGTCGAGCCTATGGGCCGAGCGCACCATGCGCCAGGGTTGAGCTCAAAAAGCCTCAACAATAGGTACTGTCATTTCTTTTAACCATCAATAAAAATAAAAATAAAAAAAACTATAGTTTTGACAGTTAGATTAATCTTTTTTAACAATTTGATTTATGATTGAAAGCCGTTTCATGATGAATTTGATTTTGCAATCTATGATTTAAAAAAAAAAATTTATAAAAAAAAAAATTGTTAAAAAGGTGTAGACTGAAAGAGAGGTTTTGCAATTAACCATTTTTATCCCCTTAGATCACTCTTTTAAAAGTTGCCCTTCTTTGATAGCTTCTTGAATTGTTCTATCAAGATATTTAAAAACAAAGAATTAAAGTAGAGAAATTAGGGTAAAGCAAATAAAAATGAGAGAGGAAATGTTGATAGCATAGGCCCCAATTAACTTTTCCCTTTGAAAAAGAAGTAAAATATCTAAGTGAGTAAAATAAAAAGAAATGAGGAAGATTTTTTTTTTTTTTTTAATGTTATTCTGTAAAGGAGAAGACAAAAAAAAAAAAAATATATATATATATATATATATATATATAGTTTATTTTACAATTATACGTTTATACTAATAAGAAAACATATTTTGATTTAGATCAAAATAGTGATTTTACATACCATTTTTTTTTTTTGGGTCAAAATTTTTCCTAAATTTTTTTTTTCAAGTTGTTAGGATTATGACATCTTGATAAAAAAGTGATGAAAGTGGCATAACGTAGGTGAGTAACTATTTCTATTAAAAAAAAAAAAACTATGCATCCCAACTTCAAAAAAGCATTTTAAATAATCCAACGAACCTTTTCTTTTTGAGTAAATCCAAAAAACAGTTGAGAGACGGCTTATTTAGTCTCCATTTAGTAAATTAATTGGAAATGAAAATTTTAAATTGGAATTGATTGTTTTTTTAAAAATTAATTATAAATTTTATTGGGTTAAAAAAAATAACATGAAAAAATATAATTTAAGTAAAATTAAATTTATACATCAAACAAAGCCTTATGTAATACGATAAACTTTTGACAGCTTAGTACTTCGGGTGAGTTCGGCTTCAAGCTCATCTTAAACTAAATTGTACTTTTTTCATCATGATTTTTGTCTTTTTCTGAAAAATTTTTTTGTCTTTTCTAAAAAATTACTATTGAAACTTAAAAATCTTAAACTAAACTCATTCACCAAACACCTCCGAATTCATGTCATTGTTGGACTGTCCAAAGAAACATTTGACAGCTTATCTATTTATTTATTTTTTTCAATAATAGGAGTATGAAAATTGCCACAACGTACGAGTTGCTTTCAACTTTCCAGAAAATTCAATGCTTTAAATTATAAATCTGATGATCAAAGTTAGCATAGTTTTTATATATATATTTTAAATAATAATAATAATAAAAGTAGTTATTCACATAGCCACACAAAATCTGAGTTTCCGATCTCTCACCTAACCTACTTAAACAACCTAATTACGATCAGAATTTTTTTTTTAAGTTATCAGTCGAAATTATAATTTTTAGTCACATAATTAATTTCTCAACTGTTTAATCTATAAATGAAACAATTATTTTTATCATGTGTCACAAAATTTTAACACGGATGCCACCGTTTAAAACTATAGTTTTCAATACTTTTGTTTTGCTTTGTTTTTGTTTTTGTTTTTTGTTTTTTGGTTTTGGTTTTGTTTTTTTTTTTTAACAGATATATGTGTTTCAAATGAGCTCCTTTATGACCTTAAAAAAAAATAAAAATAAAAATGAGCTACTTTATGGGCCATTTTTTAGTGTGAAAGCAGCTTATAATTGACTTTTCGATGTTTAGGTGCTTTTATTTGTCGTGTGCAACTTGTCTTTAATACACTTTTATTCTTTGTTTGATTATTCTTTTTTCTTTTTTTATTTATCCTCCAACTCTATCCTTTTTTATTTATAATACTTATTATTTTTTTTTTTCTCTACATCTAAGAGAATTCTATTACGTTATCCTTTGTTTTGGATTGTCAAATCTGTCTTTATTTATTTATTTATTTATTTATTTTTGTTTGTGATTTTAACTAGTCATATAAAGAAAATTCTTTATTTTCACCTTTAGAAGTGAAATTTTCCCAACGTTCCATGGAATGAAGTGGGCCAATGAAACATTTTTGAAAGGGTGGTCGAAATGTCTATTTCAATCCAAATTCAAAATGAAGACCTCCCAAAATTTTGGACCATTTCAACATTAATATTTTGTTTCCAATAATTCTAAATTGATTATCACAATTAATAGTTTCTTTTTTTTGTTTTGCTGAATAATTAACAATTGAATAGAAATAAATTTCAGGAGTGGACACAATATTAAGAATCTTGTAGGAGCACATATTTTGCCGGGCCGACAATTGGAACGTGATATAAAGGACATTTATTATTTATTTATTTTTTGGTGAATAAAGGTCATTTTTAATTAGATCTTGCTCTAACCTCTTTAGGAGTTATTATTTTTTTCTGATTGCTCAGCACATGTACGTATTTCAATGCTCGGACAAACTTGGCAAATGTAGGTTTTTTTTAAATTGATTTTTTAAATATTTTTCTTGAAGAATTTTACGAGGATAATTTACTTTAGAGGGTGTTTGGTGTGTTAGTTTGAGTTGAAATATTTTAGTTGTAATAGTAAATTTTTTTGAATTTTCAGAAAAGACAAAAAACTTTTGGAGAAAAAGATAAAAACTTTTTAAGAAAAAGATAAAAAAAAGTTTGAAATGAGTTTAAAATGGAATAGTGTCCATCCTCCCCTTTAATAAACTAGAAGTACATGCAAGTGAATGGAGGAAGATTTGAGACCATTCAATTTTATTAGGAGAAAAAAAACTGTTCAATTAATAATATAAGTTTTTAAATACGTGCTAAAAAATTCATAATATTTAGGGGTGGTAATATGGGTCACGACACTTAGTTGTTAGCCATTGTTTCTTGTTTATATTTTAAAAATTAAATGTTATAAAATTTGACTAAATTCTATACTCTCGGATGAGACATTTTTTTGTAGGAAGGCTAATCAATTGTAAGGTGTCTCAAGGCAAATCAATTGTAAGTTTTTTTTTTTTTTTTTTCAACAAACAAAAGTTGACCAGAAAAAATACGTAGGAAGGAAGAAATCGGTGAATCCACATTGTAAAAAATACAAAAGAAAGAAAAAAAAAATCGTCACAATTAAAAAAAAAATCAACACGTATCTTAAATTCATATTACCTATTAAATTACCCAAAAAAAAAAATGTTTACAAAATATTTTGAATTCTTAAATAGAACAATAAAATTGGATTGATTAAACAATAATTATAGTTTCCAACGATTCACCGAAAAAAAAAAAAGGGGTTACCGACATAAAAAATAAACAAGGATTTTATTTTTATGGAGAGAAAAAAAAAAAAAAGATAAGGGATCTAAGTTACATAGATCCACAAGGAAACCAACTTATATATTATATTTTTCTAATAATATCATGTTATGTCAAGTTAAAAATATCATTGTGTATACAATATTATATTATCCCGCTTAAAATAATTATGTTAATTCGATACAAATCACTACATTGTTGTAAAGACGCGAACAGCTAAGTAATCTATTACTAACAATGTTTAAAAAAGCAAATCACTTATGGATAGTAATTTTTTGTCCTTGCGATTGTCACGTAAGAGTTCCGTCACCGATCACAAGGTTGATCAATTATTTGTCATGTAACATGTACTTAATAGGCCCCCGTAGGTGGTGGCATCGTAAATATTCTTGCGCGTCTTCGGCTGGAACGCACCGTTTTTAGTTACTTTGGGTCAATTCACCGAACTCGTCCCCGGCTTTCTCTCTGTTATAAATAATAAAGCAGAAAAACTGTGTAAGTAATATCCAAATTATTCAAATAGAATAGTATAAAAAAAAAATATTACGTATTTTAGCATTCAATTCATCCTTCCATAACTAAAACTTGATCCACTTCCCAAGTTATCATTTCCCACCTCCTCCCATCATTTCCTCTGCAAACCCTAGGACGACCTCCTTTCTTCTCCTCGGTACGCTCCTCCGATCATCTCTGTTTGTGTTTGGCTTCCCGGAAAATGTCCCGGATTCTCATTCCGTTCCAATCTCTGATACTCCTTCTTTTTCTTTGTTTAAATTTTTTTTTTTTTTTGTTATTATGTGGAAACCAAACGGGAGTTAATTGAATTGATGATGCGGCGAACTTAAAAAGTTTGAATTTTGATAAGTATTCGTTTGGCTTCTCGGAAAAACTCTGGGAAAATCCGAAAAAGTTTTCTTATTTGCGTTTTGATGATTTGATAATAAATTTCGAAGCAAGTGTTGAGATTCACACGGTTGTCTGTTTCCTTTTTCATTTGCTCTTGTTTTGTTTTTTTTAGCAGAGTTTAATGTTTCGATTGTTTGTTCAGATTCAGTTCGGATTTGAAGTATAATAATGGCGAGGAAGATGCTTATCGATGGAGAAATTCCTCAAACTAATGAAGAGGAGGCTCACTATGACTTCGATTTGTTTGTTATTGGAGCTGGAAGTGGCGGTGTTCGTGCCGCTAGATTTTCAGCTAATTATGGAGCTAAGGTATATCCTTGAATTTTTGAACCAAAAAAAAAAAAAAAAAAAGGGAAATTTAGTAGTTTCATGAAAGTTTGGGACGAAACTGTCATTTTAGTTTTACGGAGCTCATCGAATTTTGACATGTATATATTCATGATGTTCATAGTAAACAAATTTAGTGATGTAAACTGTTGCAGTTTTATATTTGAAAGGTTGATTTGAAGCTTTGAGGGACTTCCATGCATTCTTAGGTTTAATTCTTGTTCGATATTTTGGAGTAAAAATTCAAAATTCAAGATTTGAAAGTGCCATCAAGGGTTTCATTTTTACCTTACTGTTTCTAGAATTGGTGTTAACTCGTATCCCGCTTTGATCATTTTTGTAGCTCAACATTGATTTTTGGGAGGTTGCATCTGTTTATTAACTTATTAATTTTGCAAGGTTGGAATATGCGAGCTTCCTTTTAATCCTATCAGCTCGGAAGTAATTGGAGGAGTTGGTGGAACGTGAGTTCATCCGAAATTTAATTTCAGTTTTTTTTTTTTTTTTTTTTTTAAGTTGAGTATTTGGTAATGCTCTTGAGCCTGAGCCATGACATCCTAATCGAATTAATGATTTTTGGCTTTGCAGATGTGTAATTCGCGGTTGTGTTCCCAAAAAGATTTTGGTGTATGGGTCATCTCTTGGAGGTGAAATTGAGGTGATATTATGTTCTAATGCGATTTAGTGCAATCTTATTCCTGTATTCTAATGTATATGTTGAGATGGTAAATTTTTTGGTCTAGTTTGTCTCCTTCCTAATGGAAAGGATGTGAATTAAGAAAAGGCTTGACTATTAAAAAAAAATAAAAAATCCAGCTAAGAATTTCCTTTAACATTTTTTTGGTGGATTAGTTGATTTCTAGAGAGGCATGCAAGTGTATGATACGTAGTTTAATTCCAGCATTCTGATCGATGTTTGGTTTTGGATTCATAGGATGCCAGGCGTTATGGATGGGAAGTGAATGAGAAAGTCGACTTCAACTGGAAGAAACTTTTGCAGAAGAAGGTTGGTGGATTTTCTGTTTAATTTTCAAGAACGTACAATCGTTATTGTCTCTGTGTACAGAAATGTTGATGTTGCCTTCAACTAGTATTTCTGAGTGAAGATCTGATGAAAGAGTTCATACTTGTTGCCTGAGGCCTTGGCACAAAACTGGCATGATGCTTTCTGTCGTCACTTTTCTTAATATATTTAGGACAAAAAGTGTGGCGTGAAGTTGCTTTGAAAAGTAAAGAATTCAATATGACTTGAAGTTTCTTGTGAAACGTCTTTGTATTTCAAGAAAATATTATAGATTCTGATTTCTGGTCAGACTTGCCTAGTAGCACTGAGCAAACCAGATGTGCTCTTTCAATAACTATTGTCTTGTAATAATTTCTTGAAAAACTTGTATTCGTTCTGGGCATCCACACTCAGTTTTACTCAGTTCTGTCGACTATCTTTTATGACTTGTATTTTGGCTGAAGTCATTCTAAACATTCAAATAGAATAGGAGTTGGTAATATACTTCATTTATTTATTTACTTATTATCTTTTTCATTAATACAGACAGACGAAATTCTTCGATTGAATGGAATATACAAGCGCTTATTGTCGAATGCTGGAGTAAAATTATTTGAAGGAGAGGGCAAGCTAGTTGGCCCTAACGAAGTTGAAGTTACACAGCTAGATGGCACAAAATTGAGTTATTCAGCAAAGCATATCTTGATTGCAACTGGCAGCAGGGCTCAACGCCCTGCAATTCCTGGCCAGGTAGATTATTCTGCATGTTGGAAAGTGAAACCTTTTGATCATTATTGTTATGCTCTGCCACTGTTTATGACATTTTGATGATTTTAAAATTCTTTATTGTGTTTTGTTTAATTTTATGCAATCCATTCTATTTTTGTCTTCTGTATGAAGAGATGAGTCTTTGAAGTTCTTGATTTCCTTCCAAGTCATATCATTCTTGGTGTTTCTCGCAGTATCTAGATTTGGTATGATTAACGTTTTCTGCGTTTTTAACAACTTTATCTAATTTTATGTTGTTATATCTTTTTTCTTTCTTTCTGTAAGGAATTTTCTATAACCTCTGATGAGGCGCTGAGTTTAGAGGACTTACCTAAACGTGCTGTGGTGCTTGGAGGAGGGTTTGTTCCTATCTCTTCATCTGTTTCGAGTAACAGGTATCAGCTGCTGAGCGCGCTCATGGTTTCATATGCTTTTTTTCTCTTATGATTAGGTACATTGCTGTTGAATTTGCTTCAATATGGCGTGGGTTTGGTGTTACTGTGGACCTTTGCTTCAGAAAAGAACTTCCCCTAAGGTATATGGATCTGACATTCACTAAGCTTGGCTGTTGGTCTTTTAGATGGAGCTTCAAGATGGGAACTTTTTTCCATTTTCCATTGAATGTTTTGTCAAGGCATTCTATGTCCTTTTGGAACATTTAAGTTTGGTATTTAGTATGTTTAGAAGATACTTGTTCTTTTTTAATTAACATAGTTTTCTACTTTGGCACGACCTAATATTCCTAATGTCTACGTGTGCGAAAATTGTACCACAGAGGTTTCGATGATGAAATGAGGGCAGTAGTCGCAAGAAATCTGGAGGGCAGGGGAGTTAACTTACACCCAAGGACGAGTTTGACGGAGGTACTTTATATTTTATATGACCTGTGTACCATTGTCTTGAATGGTATTGCTGCCTGTTTTTGCGTTTTACATCTTATTTTTGTGTGATAAATATCTGCCCTTCACTCATATTTTTCTCCATTATTTCAGGTGACAAAAACAGAGAATGGTGTAAAAGTTACTACTGATCACGGTGAAGAAATATTTGCAGATGTTGTATTGTTTGCCACCGGTAATTAAAACTTGTCTAGTTACACTTGCATGATATTTATATGAAGTTGAATATCTAGGCTAGTACTTTCAAACATCAGAGCAAGTTTTTTGTTGTCTGAAATTTGCTTCTTTAACTGTATTATTTGTTGGCCACAGGTCGAGCTCCCAACACAAAAAGGCTGAATTTGGAAGCTGTTGGTGTGGAGCTTGATAAGACAGGAGCTGTGAAGGTGACTTGCTTCGTCTTTCTCATTATTGGTTGTCACGATTTGTGTTCTGCAATTCATTTTTACTCTTGGATGTGACTAGCTTAGCTGCATTGATTTTTGCATTCTCTTATAGCTTCTCTTCTATATAGAATTCCCACGATCCTAAATGAGTTATGTACTTATCTTTGCTTCTTTTTCTCCTCTAGGTGGACGAGTACTCGCGCACCAACGTTTCTAGCATATGGGCAGTTGGGGATGTTACAAACCGCATGAATCTTACCCCTGTGGCCTTAATGGAGGGAACGTGTTTTGCTGTATGTGTTTCTTTTGCACCTTATATTTTTTATTTATCTGTGTAGACGGTGCATTTTTCTTCTTTTGTAAATGTTGGTTTTATTGACATATATGTTATTTGACATGTGTACTACACATTTGCATTACGCACAGAAAACTGTTTTCGGTGGGCAACCTGCCAAACCAGATTACAAAGACGTACCCTGTGCCTGTGTTTACGTAAGCGTTTCTCCTCTTTTTAAAAGGAAGGCTCTTATTTATTTAGCTTTTTATTGGCGAATGGAATAATTCGCATCATTTATGTGGGTAATGCTCTTCAGCGTCTAAGGACCTTGATACTTCTAGGGTTATGGGCCCCAATTTTGCCTTTTTCTTTCACAACCACAAAATCAAGTCAGATTGGAAATAGTGATTGGTGTTACTTGTGTCATTTTTTTAAAGTCCAATCATGATAGTGATCCACATATTTCTATTAATATATCAATTTCTGGTTCCCATATTTTAGTAGTCTGTTTCCCGCTATAAATTCTTCTCTCTCTCTCTTCATTTTGGACTCTTTTCGTGAATGATGAACTAGTGTGTTTTGGTCATTGCAGCATACCACCTCTTTCTGTTGTGGGCCTCAGTGAAGAACAGGCTATAGAGCAATCTAATGGTGATATTTTAGTCTTTACATCAACCTTCAATCCGATGAAGAACACTATCTCTGGGTAATTTTACTGATCTGATATCTTAAGATTTTTCTGAGCAACCAAAAGGCCTCGTCTCTCTCCCTCTCCCTCTCCCTCTCTCGCTCTCTCTCTTAATCATGAAGAAAGAATTAACGACACATGCTGTTAATTACCACCTTACCTATATTATGGTAACTATCTTTCCATATCTCAGGATTATAAGTGCTTGTGCTATAGACCATTTTTTTTTCCCCATCTAGTAGTTGGGAATATTGAACTCGATAAAGCATAACAGCTTTAAAAATAAAGTGAAAACACGAATAAAATGGAAAACACTATATAAAGTCAGTTATGAAGCTTGTTGTTGATGCTTAGACGGATAAAGTTCTTTGGGGTAACAACGACTTGGGTTAACATGTAATTTATGCTTTTCACTTGCTCCATTTTAATGTTTTTAAGCATTAACAACTTTATTCGTTTTCCTTTCAATTTCCCCCCTAGACGTCAAGAAAAGTCAGTTATGAAGCTCGTTGTTGATGCTGAGACGGATAAAGTTCTTGGGGCATCCATGTGTGGGCCAGATGCGCCTGAAATTTTGCAGGTAACTTTGTTTCTCCAACTTCAGAATAATCTTTATGTGTCTCCATGTGATGAACTGATCATTGCATCATCTAATTACTACATGGTCTCGACACTCTCAAGTTTGGTTTAGCTTAATAAATCATCTTTATGTTACCCTTGGGGGAGCCCTTTCTGTGAATGGGATTAAAGAGGTCAGACTTGGTGCGTTCATATTGCTTCAAAAGTAAACATTGTACTTTTCTGATGTTATCTTCTTCAAATGGAAAATGAATAGGATCCTAGAGTTCCAGCGACCTTACTGGAAAGAGAGTAACAAGGCTTCTAGCAATCTTTTAAGAATATAATACAGTTCTTGAAATAAACTTCCAAATGTTGGCCTTTCTTCGATGATATGATGGAATAAAAGAGGGCGTGCGCATTCCTCTATTTCATACACTGGCCTATGCAATTTATGTTTTGTCTTTGTCTAAAGACCATTATAATCGTTATGGTATAACTTTAGTTTCTTTATCTAATAGGCTTTTCAAGATCCAATGTCTAATTTATTTTTCTATGGAGAAAGGTCTATTTGAGCGATTTATTTTATGCACTCTTTTATTGGGAGACGATAAGCATGTTAGCGCTGGAGGCCTGTAGATCATCACTATCTCGACATTCTTAAAACCACTGCTAGATCCTTGCTTTTACATTTCTTTTTGCTCTTTATAGATAAATCTCTGATCGTCATTTTGGCTTATCTTCCACAGGGTATTGCTGTTGCACTGAAGTGTGGAGCAACCAAGGCACAATTTGACAGCACGGTGAGCTCTGTTTTTTTGTTTGGTTGAACATTGCACACCCTTATTTAGTAAAAATCGCTTTTTAACTTGAAAACTGTCTTCTCCCTCCCGAAACAATTACGTATTTTTCCTCGGTTTCGAAAATTTATTTACTCGATCACCTCAACTTAAAAGGCGTCCGATCTTTGCTTTACAGGTGGGAATTCACCCTTCTGCTGCTGAGGAATTTGTGACCATGCGATCAGAGACGAGGCGTGTTTCCGGCAGCGGCAAACCGAAAACGAATCTGTAAAAATACGAGATTTAGATTGAAAGGAAAGAGTGGTATAAGAAGTGGGCAGGAGGGACAATCTCATGGTTTTAGCTTTTTGCAGTTTCACTGGCAGAATAGCGAAGCGTGCACAACTGGAGAAGCTAAAATGAGATTTGGTTAAAAAGTTATTTTATCGTTCATTGTTTCGTTGTCTGAACTTTCAATTTTATCTTAATATAATATGAGAGATGGAAAATTGTTTTTCTGTTGTTTTGTTTTGAGCGTTATATTTTGGTTATAGGATTTGCAATTTATTGACACACTATTTACGCAATAAATACTTAAATAGTCGAGTATGGTTTTTCATATTTTGTTAATAACTTCTGATGAGTAAACTATTTAGAGAAATTGCAATAAATGTTTTACGAAAATAATTAAAGTTAATTACAAGGTTCTAAAACTGTAATATATACTTGGACATTTTATTTATTATTATTATTATTTTTTTCAGAAAAGACCTTCGGGGAATATTTCTGGATTTTCAAGACTTTGGTACCTTTTTTGGTTTGTATGGGAGATAGAGGAAAAGAGGAGAGAGAAGAAAGAATAATGAATGTGATATAAGATTTTTTCTTTTTCTTTTTCTTTTTTTTTTTGTTGAAAAAATGCTCTTGGAAAGTGCACTATTTAATTTAGGAGAAAGTAGGTAAATGACATAAATTTCAACACATCTTTATCAATGTAATATAAAATTTTATCACTTCATCGAAATGACAATAATTCTAGTCAAATATCAACTGAATATATTTTACAAAATCAGAGATCAATTTAATAAATTTTATCTAAATTGCTCTATTACTTAAAAATCTATTATAATACCCCCTCTTTTTTTAAAATAAAAAACTAACATAATTAATTGCTTTGTAAATATTTAAAGTAAATTACTTATTTGTTAAGTAAATGGTTTATGTACTTCTAGTTTTATTTTATATAAGACTAGTCTGAAAACGTACGTATTATATGCATACTATAGTAATTGATAGTATAGATTTTATAATATGTTGTTTGTCAAAAACTCTCAAATGTCTTAAATTTAGTATATATGTACCGATCTAAAGTTAGTAAGAGTGGTTTTTAAATAATGTTTCATTTATTTTAAATTTATCTAATGTGATAGTTTTAAAAATAAGGAAAGAGAAAAGAGAAAGCCATTTATGTCTTATTAAGACAATATTTGTTTCGGTGGCAAAGTAAGATAAATGAAATGATGACTTTGATTAATAATAAAATGATAATCAAAGTAAGATAAATGAAATGATATAGTATACTAAGGTTTACATAATGATAATACATTATAATCTAAGGGTTACATAAGAAGAAATATATATTCAAAATTAAGTTTGTTTTCTTCATCTAATGGTTCAATCCATCCTCTAAATCATATGGTCATTTTCTTCATTTTTCTTGGAATCTATATCTTTCCGAAGTCCACCGTGTTTTTCAGTTAAATTGAGTACAACTTCCACATTTTTAAAGTTACTTCGTTTAGCAGAATGTGTTTTTGCGGTCTAGGGAAAAAAAGGTTTCTGCACTTTATTGGGAATTTGTTTGTCTTGTTGTCCACTTGTTTGGTAGATGTCCATCGAATATTGGTAGTGTGATGAGAATTTGCAGCCTGGATCCTATTACTAATTAGATCTGATATAAAGATGACATTGAATTTGTATTGATCCGTATTGTTGTCTTGTCTTTGAAACTGTTATATAGACAACGACTTCTTCGTTCGTAGATGAACGAATAACATTAAGGATGTTATCATTTTGAACCTACGATGAAATTAATGTTGTAAGCGTTAAAAAGAATAGTTGCAGTACTAAACTTTATCATTTTGAGAGAGTTCTTTTTGCTTACCAAAGAAGTTTCTTCCATTAGTTTCTTTGCATTACATTGTAGTAACTTCTATCTGCAGGGTGTCCATATATTGCTGCCTCGATAGAACTCGATGAATCCTCCAATTCAACAAACGCTCGAGCTCTTCAGGAATCAGAAAATTAACAAAGATTAGATGTTGAGTAGAAACGAATAGAAATAAGCATTTTACTATTTTTTTAAAAAAAAGTTGATACCCTGGTGTTGCTCTTGCTTGAGTTTTGCAGAAGATGCAATCATAAACTTCATAGTAGTCGGAATTTGAGACTTCGTTGCATTTCTCACATGACATGTACCAAAATGATTGATCATGCAACTTGACGTTTAGTTTGATCTTAATCCAAAACCATTGTTGCTGTGACAAAAAAAAAATTTAACTTGTCATTTTTTACGTGATTATTATAATTTATATATGATACATTTGTTTATTGTGACGTGATTATACTGAAATGCTGTTCCTTTAATATATTTCTTGCATATGGGTAAGCACGTATGTTTGAAATATGCATGCAAATATTGTTCTAGTGACTACAAATAGAGAGACACATGCATATATATACATTTATATAGCAGTTGATTATTCCTATCCTAATGATTAATTTTTGTACAAAAAATTCTGAAAGGATAATGCAACAACTCAAGAAATAATATTCTTTTTTCATTGTTTTCGCTCATTCTAAAAACCGTTATATTATACTAAGAAATAAAATTGTTTCGCAAAAATTTAATTACGTTGAAGAACATATCTTGGATTGTTTTAATTTGTGTGATTTCGTTCGGAGGAGGAGAAACCAATTCCGGTATACATTTTAACACTTTTTGTTTATGATTTCATTCAGCTTGTCCGTGTTCTCATTGAGCCTAATTTTGTTCGTCGTATTAGAAAAATAGAAAACAATTATAGTTATTGTAGTGTCCTAATGATTAAAAATCATACCACATCAAAAAAAGAAACTATGATAAAAGATTGAAGCAACGTGAGACTTACCATATTTTTAGATCAATAATTCAATTCTCGATTTTGAAGAAGGTATTAAATATTAGCCGGTTAGGTAAATGAAAAGAAGGAAAAAATAATAGTAAAATAAGTTTTGATTAAACTAAGAGAAATTAAAAACAATAATTGAAAAGAAAATTTCCCAAGTGGTAAAATACAATCATTATCAAAAAAATGCAATCAATGTTTTTTGTAATATTTTGAAAGAAAATTCTAAGAAAACAATAATCTACAATCCAAAGGCACTCGTTATTAAAATGATAATGACAATTAATATTGTTGAAACACCAATTTGAGAAAGGCCAAGAAGACAATCTAAGGTATTTGTTTTGGAACGGAAAAAAAAATAGTAAGTATTTTTTTGTAAGGCAATGATATTAAGGGGAGATATTTAAAAAAAATAAAATAAAACTAATTTAATTTGTATTGAAATAAGAAACGAAGGTACATAAACTAAACTTTGAAGGGTTAAAAAAAAAGGTAAACTTTGTTTGAAATTTTTTTTCAAATAGAATTTTGAAGTCCAATGTTTTGAACGAATGAAGGAAAAAAAAAAAAAAAAGGAGAAATAAGGATTGATTTAATTGTTTCAATACTCGATTTTGAAGAGGTATAAATATTGACAGATTAATTAAAGGAAAAATAATCGTAAAATAAGTTTTTATTAAACTATGAGAAATAAAAAACACTAATTGAAAACAAAATTTCCCAAGTAAACTACAATCATAATACAAAAAAAAAAAAAAAAGCAATCAATGCCTTTTCTAATATTTTGAAAGAAATTTCTAAGAAGACAATAATCTACCATCCAAAAGCACTCGTTACAAAAATGAAAAAGGCAATCAATATTGTTGAAACACCAATTTGAAAAAGGTCAAGAAGACAATCCAAGGTATTTGTTTTGCAGTACCTTAATGTAACAATGCAACTATAAACATGAATGCAACTAAAAATCTTTTTATTTGGTTAAAAAAAAAATAAATAAATACACAAGTTGCCTTTGACATTATTATCGTAGATGTACACACACACACACACACACACGTATACTCTGCAAAATGGAAACCAGTGAGCCAAATATGATCGAAAATTTTGTATTTCATCATTGTTACCTAGATCTTGCTTTATTTCTGGCCAATTAGGATTGCAAGTCATTGTTAAAAATATATCAGGTTTTCCAAATTTCTGTACCAATGCCATAGCATCCATATATATATATTTTTCATATCCCTAGGACCATCAATAAAATATGAGGCCAAATTAATTCTTCGACCAATTTTATATCCTCTACTTTCACCTTCTTCGATACTATCGATATGATTCCTTGGTAAACTTCTGCACGTATTTTAGCCTGATTGTTTCTAAAGTAATCTAATCGAGAAGTCTCAAGTTTTACATACATATCAGCTACATATTGTTTGCAATTGTCGACTAGCATGCAATAAAATGGAGTTATTTGAAGATCTTATATGTAATTTATAACAACAGTACTCACGACAAGAAGCATACTCTCTTTTCCTCTCTTTTTTGGAAAAACTGAAAGGATACGAAAAATAAAAACAAAAGACCAAAGGAGAAGTAAATATTAAATTTAAAAATTTAAGATTAATTTTTCTTTTCAACTAATTTGCACTTTTTTTCTGTATTAGTTCATCAAGATAACTAATTTGACGCACATTAATCGAGCTTTCAATTTCTGAAGAAGATAGTTGGTTCTTTTCTTTGTTCACTCTCTTGATACCCTCATGCCACCCACTATCACCAGGAGGAAACAAAACGGATATTGAAGAGGATCATAACATCCAAAATAATATTGGACTCGATGAGATCCACCTGAATGACAACAATCTGTTATATCACGAATTCCAATATTCGCAGAAGGATCGTCATCTACCCAAATAGTGGCAACTTGGGATGCTGATGGTGCATTAAAGATCATTTGATCAAGTCCAGATTCGGATCTTAATAGTATTTTATGATTATCTAAATCAACAACATTACTTAAATTTCGGAAAAATACTGAATATGGATTAACTTTCAACATATCAATAATTATACGCACAACTGATTAAACTAATTTGTTTGAAATTTTCAATCTATTCTCTAATTCATGGTCAGTGTCATAAAAGTACAATTGTAAGTAAGAATGATGACTATACAGTGGAATCATTTCATTAATAAAATGATATACTTGTCCTTGAACTCTAAACATGCATATACCATTGTTTCTTCTACACAATTCCTTGTCATATTTTACACCGAATGAAGTAAAAGAGAAGTTACTATTATAAGTTCTAATAAACCTCTTGAATTCTAAGGATATATATCTGTTTTTGGTTTAAATAGCTCATACAATTCGTTAGGCACATTGTTTATTTTTAACTTAATTTCTCTATTAGAACAACAAAAACCATTACTTTCTTTTGCAAAATTTCTTCGCGCTAGTTATTTCTTGTTAGTCAAAAATTGAAATGCAACACTTACGTTGAATAGATGAATATATATATATATATATATATTTCCTTAATTCATTCGTTTTGAGAAATTTGTTTTCGTAAGTTGTATACAATTTTGATCCTGATCTTTTCGTATTACTCCATCGGAAACTATTAGAAATTTTAAAAATTTAAAATATGTAAGAAAATATGTAGTTTCACAAATATAAAGAACTGACTTTTTGAATTATGTGGTTACCCACCTCTTCTACTGGAAAGATAGTTTTCACTCTCACGTTGAGTATCGTAAGATGTACTTCCTGCAAAACAACCACAACATGCTTTAGCAAACAATAAAATCATTACTTTAACATTAAATGACTATTTAAAGATGCCTAAAGAACACTTCTTTCATGCAACGAAGTAGAAAAGTTCACGCTCAATAATATGAACTTCAAAATTCTTCACTAATCTGTCAATCGCTCTGCTTCCTTTCATATTTCTCTCTTTCCGAACACTTAAACTCACACGATGGATGCGTGATAGCTGAATTAGGCAGTTATGATATAAATAGAAGTTTCTACCATTTTTTTGTTGTTGGTTTTTTTTTTTTTCATAAGAGATTTTGGGGACCAAAATCCCTATGAGTAAGAATTAATATTTTAGTCGGTGGATTAATATTTTAAAGGTTTGATTTATGAATGAAGTAATTTTATGTCGTAATCTGCAAATTTATTATTTAAAAATTAATCTATCGGTTAATACAATCTCCCTATCAATAATACAATAAAGAAAGTCATAACGGCTTTTTCTTTTTCTTATTAATGACCCGAAAAGAAAAAATCCCATAAAAGAGAAAAGATTAAAAGATGGAAAATGGAAATCAAAAGGAACTAGACATTAAAAAACTGTCTTTCACGACACGCACAACTTTAATTACACTAATTGACAAGCTACATGCAAAAAGGGAGAAAAACAATAATTAAAATCTCTTTTCAACTAATAACCAACCCTTTTAGTTGTAGTATAAAAAGTAAATAGAATCACTTTGATTATAATTTTCCACTCATTCTAGACTAGAGAGATTGAGAGCTCTAAAGAGAGATATTACATTATTGGGGAAAATAAAACACAAACCACGAAAATTTAAGTAGCTCAATTACTACTTTTCTTCAATTCCTGACGACCTCAAATTCTTGATATTATCAAAGACCTCTGCTCGTGATCTTTGTCGTTTCTTTTTTATTTTATTTTATTTTATTTTAATCCTAGCTCGTTGGTTCCCAAAACTTAGGCACAACACACAGTGCGCCTCTTCTTCCATTGTATGTACTTGTGTGCTTCAATCATGGACGAAAGTGCATAAAACCCAAAAAAGTCAAATCCCCATTGAAAAGAAAAGACTTAAGGCCTTGTTTGGGATTTGAGTTCAAACTCAAAATTTTCATATCAGTTTTTATCTTTTTTTGAAAAAGTTTTTTGTCTTTTCTGAAAAAATTTTTTGTCTTATAAAAAAGTTAAAAAAATTACTATCGAAACTTAAAATTTCTAACTCAAACTTATTTACTAAACGGACCCTTAAAAGATGAAAGATGGAAGATGGAAATCCAAATAAACCTGAACTCTTAAAAGGCTACATGCAATAAGGGATAACATATAAAAAAATAGAAATAAAAAATTAAAACTATTTTCAACAAAACCTAATTCCCACCGTTACAAATTACAATGTAAAAGAAAATAAGACCACTTTGGCTGTAATTTCCGACAAATGAAGAAGCTCATAGATTACATATGAATCTCTATAAAAACCTATTATTTATTTATTTATTTTCTGTACTTTACTTTCTCGTTCATGTTAGATCAACGGTAGGTGACGAGTCCTGCTGATGCCAAAACGATCAGTAACCCTCGATACAAATTGATTGAAGATTTTATGCTCTACAGTTATCTGAATGAAATAGACTGCAAGGAATTGAGATAGAACTTAAACTAGGCTCTTTAGGATCGAAAAGTGGGGACGTGTGTTTAGAAAATTAGATGGCATGCTACGTGTTATTACTGGTTTATATCTATGCCACGGTTAATATATATATATATATATATATATTTTAACCATATTATTTAATTTTCCATTTGCCCCTACACTTATATATACATATATGTAACCTATACGAAGAAATTGGTATTTATTCAATGGACAAAATATCTATATTTACAAAAGCACCCAAGAACTTGAGTAAACAATCCGGCAAAGTAACAAAAGAAAAGAAGTAAAATTAGAAAGAGCTAAATCAGTTAAGAGTGGACTAAGGAAAGGAAAAATAAATAAATAAATAAATAAATAACGTACGCCATCAAACCTCCATTTCTTGCAAAACAACCTTCACGAACCGCCAAGCACTCGCCAACATCCATGAGGAGAAAAGCGCCCAAAGATTCGATGAGCCGCGATACCTAAGACCACCCCGTTCTCATCTCGGACTACAACTCCCACGTAATATTTGCCGTTTTCAGCCGTCATGACAACCGGGGCAAAGTTATATTGGGCCAAGTGGCGGCTGTCGCCCCACTGAATTTTTCTTATTTCATAATTTAATCTTAAATTTTTTATGATATTTCCTTTATGATCATACTCAAAATTAATTATCTTATGTAAATCCTCAATAAAAGCTCTATTCTTTTACCCATATTTCATTGATTTTACATATCAAATAATAAATTTTCAATTGTGTTGAATATGAGTTATCATACATGATTTAATTTCAGTATACACTCCCACTGAACTAAACTCCCACTGAACTAAAAACATGTCAGTTAGTCATAGAATTTGACTCCATGTGGCATAGTTTTGTATTGTCTGAATTAGCAAATAACATCTCCAATTCATTCTCTTCGCTTCCATTTCTCTACAAGAAGGACCTCTTCTTTACAGTATTTCTTCCAGTATTTCTCAATCATAATACTAAAGGCAATCGTGTTAAATCTAATGATTAATCATATAACACCCAATTTCTTTGCAAGAATATGACTTTTTATTTATTTATTTATAAATTTCTCACTTTTTTTTTTTGTTGTTTTAGATTTTCGTTGGAAACATAAAACAAATTTACCTACTTATTTATTTTAGAAACTGAGCATTATCTGGATTTGTATTTTTTTTTTTGTTGTTTTAGATTTTCGTTGGAAACATAAAACAAATTTACCTACTCACCATCGGTTCCAGAGGTTTGAGTGAACATTTGTCTCCCTGTATACAACGACTGCAAGTAGCAATCAAACACAATAAAAATGAAAAAATGGACTGCTTTATAAAGATTAAGGAAAAGCAATGACTTTTATTACTTTTTGATGTGGGACTCATGGTTTTTCTTTTGTCACTTTACAATATTCCTTTCTTCATGATGCGAGTCAATTTCTCATTTATTCATTCATCATTTTGAGTATATGGATATACCATATTTCAAACTTCACGCGGAGTAGAATACATATTCATTTTAACTCGTCACAAATATATTGCAGGTCTCACTCAAAATTTAACCTAAAAAATGATACACAACACGGGTTCTTAAGCCAATTTTCCAACATAAAAATCCATTCCGAAAATGAGGTTTTACTGTAGGATCTATTGTTTTGCTCTATTAACTTTTAATGATCTCATATATGATTGGAGCGGTTATAGGCCACGCATTGTAAATGTTATCGTGAACAATCGTATATTAGATTATTAAAAATTATTTCAACTATTAAAAAACTATTAATGTCGATGATATAAAATAAAATCCTACATATGTCAAAGCTCCCGTATCCACATAGGAAGTTTTCTTTATCAATTTTTTTCATTATTTATAACCAAAATTAAAAAGAAAAAGATGAAAAGACGAAAATTGGAACTCCAAATGAACTAAAATGTTAAAAATCTTTAAACTCGTCGGAAAGCTAAAAAAAAAAAAAGAAGAAAAAACACACCCTAGTTATTGTACAAAATGCAAGAGAGAGATGACATTCTTGGGGGAGAGAGATGACATTATTGGGGAAAAGAAAATGCAATTCATGTAAACAGATTTAGCGCTTATCGACTGCTTCTCTTCCATCCCGAACGGCCTCATATTCATGATATTTTAATGAAAGACATCCGATTTTGTTAGAAATCAAACTCGGTCAAACTTGATGAGGTTGGAACAGGAATTGAACATGCTTGACAAATTCTATCATGTTTCTTTAGAAAAAATACCATGTGCATCAACTGTAATCTCAATTTTTGAGTATCAATTTATATAGCATATAAGTTATCATATTTTTATTGGTAAGTATTTAAAATATTATCACATCAATTTATTGCATTTACTAACGAAAATATAACACATAAATTTACTTAAAAAGTTGGGATTGGAGTTGATGTTCCTAGTATTACTCTTTTCTTTAACCTCTAAAAGAAGCTCACGTTTGGAAAAACTTGGGTGTTGCTTGATTTTTTTTTTATTTTTATTTTTTTCTTCTTTCTATTTTGTATATAACAAAAAAAAAAAAAAAACGAAAAAGGGAAAGTTTTTTTCAAAAATTTGGTTGTAGATGGAGTCACACAATGTTTGAAGTTCAAATTGTTGAGAGGGAAGTTGTATTTCAATTTTAATTTGAGAATAATTCATAAATATTAATCTTACACCATCACTAACTTATGTACACCTCCTAAAAAATTCAAATTAGAAAACAATTGTCTATCTTCCACTAAAATTGGGATTTAGTAGTTACCTAGAAAAATTCAGAACATATAAATTTTATCTATTTAATTTTCTTCTAAAAACTTTTCGTTTTTATTTTCCTCGTTGGTTTTTGAAACTTCTTCTTCCATCGTATCATGTACTTGTGTTCTTCAATCACGGAGAAAAGTGCATGTTACCCAACAAAAAAAAAAGGGGGCAAATCACCGTTACAAAAGAAAAGATTTAAATGGTAAATGGAAATCCAAATGAACTTCAACTTTAAAAACGCGATGCAAAAGGGAAAAATATTTAAAAAAAAAGAAAAAACCATTTTCAACAAAATCTAACACTTTTTGCTAAAAAGTACAATGTAAAAGAAAATAAGACCATTTTGGTTTTAATTTCCTAAGAAAGTCAGAGATAGTATTATGGGGCTGTTAGCTTGGAGGTAATCAAATGTAATCAGAAACTTGAGCATCTTTTTCAAGTAATCAGATATCTAGAAATGTTAGATTATTGTGTTTGGTTTTATATAAATATTTTTAATAAGATTCTGAGTAGATTATTGTGTTTGGTTTTATATAAATATTTTTAATAAGATTATGAGAAATGTTAGATTATTGTGTTTGATTGTGCATAAGATTGTTTTTATTTTTAATAGAAAGACAAAATCATCCTTAACTAAATTAATACAGACTTTAATATGATTTAATTATATATATAAATACAATAAAATAACAAAATAATTTAAAAAATCCAGTGAAATTCAATTACAAACAACACAAGTAAATACATTAATCTAAGAATCTAATAAAATTAATAATCTATTAAGCTTTGTAAATAAATTACCCAGTTCGGTTGATTATAATGCAAAGACAATGGAAGAAGAATAATTGCAGAGTAAAAAAAAAAAAAAAAAGAAAGAAAGAAAGAACGCAAAGTTACAATCGACAAAGAAAAAGAAGAAACCCAGGAAAAAAAAAAAAAAAGAGAGCAAAGTTACGACAAAATGGAAGAAGAAGAATTGCAGAGTTAATAATAATCACTCAAGCATAGCATTTTCATGCTCAGAGAGGCTTTATGAATGCATTCTTTTGCACCTCAGCTAGGAATGAGAAGACATTACATTTAAAAAAAAAAAAAAAAAGGAAGTACGGGAAGAAAAAAGGAGAGAGAGACGAAGAAGAACAGCATGATAGTATCTGGGGCAAAGGAGGCCAATTGATGGAGGTGGAAAAAGATGCTCACGTTTGAGGTTGGGAGAGAAAAATGTTAGGTTTTGATATATATATTTAAATTCAAATAACTAGGTTTTTAAGATTTAAATATGAAATTTAAAAGGATATTTGTTTCTAATTTATTTAATAGATAAGGGTAATCTGAAACTTTAAAATAAGATAACTATGTACTAAACATGATAATCTTAAAATTCCTATTCTTTTATAAAAAAATTATCTCATACTGAACACTCCCATGAGGGAAATGAAAACACAAATCACACAAACATGAGCATCTCATCGACTACTTCTCTTCCATCCTTGATGACCTCACGATTTATGACATTATCAAGTCCTCTCCTCGTAATCTTTGTCGTTTTTCTACTGTCTCGTAGAAGTTCTCTGCCAGCTACCCAGTCCAACTCGTTTGGAAGAAGTTTGCTCCATCTAAGCTCCCAGAGACCGTGTACAACTCCATACTCGCATCAATTTGAGATGATCTCTGGGAACTTAGATGGCACAAAATTCTCCTAAGCAACATCGGATTGCATTGGTGATGTAGTGGAATCATATAATAAACACACAAATTCAATGACTCCCATGCAGGATAGGTTGCGTTTAATTTGTTGATTCAAACTTGAATACTGAAAAATCATGCAAATCACTTGAGAGAACTACTAAAAGGATTTTGTCAATAATGATAAAACACTCAACTAACAAAATAACAAAGAAACCTTTAATTAGTAAATTCTAAATTCTAATTCTAATTCAATTCAAATTCAAATACTAAAAGATAACTCCTAGAATTTAAACTTTCTAAGATAATCCCTAAATAATTTAAATAAAGACAATCTTTTAAATTAGAATAATCTCTCTAGTTATCCTATTTTCATACTGCATCTGTCCCTTCGGAGTGAAGATCTGTAGGAGCTTCAAATGATATGAGTTGAGAACAATCATGACAAATTTAAAATCAAACTAAAAGTGGTTGGAACATGAATCAAACATGCTTGACAAATTGTCAAATTCCGTCACGCATATTTCTTTAACCTCTTAAAGAAACTCATGTTTGGAAAAACTTTGGTCTTGCTTGATTGTGTGTAAGTTTTTTTACGTAGCATTTTTAATTTGTTTTCTTCTTTTACTTTATTAAAAAAAAAAAAAAAAGATAATTGTACCATATAGCATATTTGAAAGGTACTTATAAAAATTATAGCATATCTTTAAAAAGATGAAAATTATAGCATATTTTTATTATTCAATTAAATTATATTTACTTATTTTCAATTTTACCCTTTTCTCTCTCCTTACTCTCTTTCTCACTTTTCCCTTCTGTCTTTCTCTCTCTACACTCTCTCTTCATTCTCTCTCTCTCTACAGACTAACAAGCTCAATTCCTCCCCCTCTCTCAACACATACTCGACGGAGCAGAGGATCTAGGCAACATGACGGTGATGCTGCTGTGCCAGTGAATATTGCCACGACGGTGGAGGATCTCAGCAACGACAATGGCGACGTATGAGATTCGTGATCGCAAGCAAGTTCCGGCCATTGATTCTGTTAAACTCTCGAACTCGTGACATCTCTCTCAATTTCCATCATAGTAGGTGTCGTTGGCTTTGATTCTGGGTCTGTCGTTTACTTTTTGCAGCCTGGCTCACGATCGCCTTCAATTTTCAGCATCGAAGCTGTTATCTTCTCCGGCAGCGACGACAGTTTAGGGAGGTTACGATGGCGTTGGTTTTCTTCTTCCATCTCCAAAAGAATGGGGGCTGCAATGGAGACCAAGTAGTCACGATGTTTGGCCTCCTTTGGGTGGTCATCTACGACGGTGAAGAAAGTTTTGCAGTGGGTAGCGAGCAAACTCTTACGACCCAACTTTTTGGACATTTAACTAATTTACTTATTCTTAATTTATTTAGTCTTAACAATGTTAGGTTTCAAAAAAACATAATTAAAAAAAAAACAAATCATAATCGTATTTTAAGAGTTAAATATACTAAAATTTTTAACCGAGGAAATTGAATCTAGATAATAAGTATCTTATTCAAATTCATACTTAAATAATATTTAAAAAACTATAATGTGATATGAGTTAAAAAAACTCTAAAGTCTTTTTCTCATAAAGTACTCATGCTAGTTTAGTACATAATACAAAAATATTGAAAACATAGTTATAAATATAATTGATACAAAATAATTTAAAAAGTCTAAATATGAAAATGAAATTCATGGTGGTATCTCATTCTCTTCCTTCATCGCCTCCGTACTACTTCGTCACTCTATAAAACATCAAAGTAGCGAGTTGCTTATCCGTGTTATTTACAGCACGAACACACACATATGAGCTTTCGCTCAGTAAGTACAAATTATATCTTACAAAATATTTTTATAAATCATATCATCACACGTCACAACATGAATGCTTAAAATGCATGTGATCTATATGTGTTTAATTATACTTTATTATATCTATATCTTGTTTACTTAAGGGTTTTTGTGTACGTACCAATATACGAGCAATTAATGAAAAGCTAGGAGAGCGACCTTCTAACAACCTCTAAAGTCATAATTGCATTAGTTTTTTGAACCATTAAAAATTTCAGTGCAAAATTTACCTGACAACATCCAAATTACACTACCAATTCCTACGACACCAAAATTGAATTAACTATGATATATTGAGAAAAAAAAAATCTCATGAATCATTGGCTGAGATTAAGACTTCTTAAATCCAAAGACCCATGTGTGGATAAGAGCGGTTGGTAAGTGATTTGACAAAAATATAGATATATAATATCTATTTTTGTAAAAATACACACACACATATGTGTGTGTGTGTATATATATAACGTTTGCTTAGCGAACTTGAGTAACTAATATTTGTTTAACTTAAAAAAGAAAAAAAGAAATAGAAATGGGTGCCGGTGATCTCAATATTCGAAAGGTAAAAAAGAAATGCCTTATTAAGCTCATCAGATAAGCCTCCCATCACTTCTACAGCAACCCAAAAAAAAAAAAAAAAGGATCATTCTCTTTTCTCCTCTTCTCCACCCAAATCTTCTAAGATAGCAACGTTGGAGAAGCTAAAGTATTCTAAGTCACTAACAAAAGGAACAACAATGATTTTGTGTATATTTCATAGAAATTTTTACTCTTAAAAAGTTAGGGTTTTCTTCCAAATTTTAAAATTATTCTTTTTATTATGATCACAAGCACTTCGAAGGTATTCTCAAGGAAGAACAAAAGGCAAAACAAACTTGGGAAAACTAGGAATAAATCTATCAACTTTTCTTACAAAAGGTTTAAAAATTTTCTTTAAAAAAAGGAAAAGAAAAGAGAAAAACACTAATAATAATAATATATGGATTTGGCTGTGTTTAAGAGTTAAATCATAGATGTGAGTATGTGATTTGGTGCTTGAAAGATGATCAAATGAGATCTGTGGCTGGTTGATGAAACAAGGGATGACAAATGAAACTTTAATTGAAAAGCTTCCATTTTTATGAAATGAGGATTTTTTTTTTTTTTAAGATGCACAATATCTTTTCCTTTATGTTAAAAAGTTTGAGTTTTTACGAAGCTCAAATGAAAATATTGAGGACTTGGCTATGTGTAGAATAAAAAAGTTAAAAAAAAAACTTTAATATTGACTACCTTAAATAGTTTAGTACTTTTGACAGGAGCTTGAAACCAAATAATAAAATTAAGACAGTCCAAACTCTGACTGAAAATGAAACGGTATTTTCGGACTAAAAAATGAAATGAAAGATTTAGATCTCAAGACTTAGACTAGACCCAAAAAAAAAAAAAGTTAAAAAGTTAATTATAAATTGGGAATGGATAAAATTATTATAAAGTTAAAGTTACTATATCCAAACTCCATTATAACTGTGGGCTGTCAATTAAATCAGGATATGGAACCGACAATAAGATTGAACAGGGCAGATTTGACAGAGAAATCACAATTTGCCGAATTTCTCTAAATATAAAACTTCAAATACAATATGAAAACTTTATATATGTTGTGTATGTGTTGTGAATTATGCGCCATTGAAATGCATATAGATATAATATCTCGCTGTAATGTTTTATTATAGTTTTTATAATTTTCTTATGACATTGTCATATCTGCATGCTCACTAACGAAGAATATGAAATGATTAAGAACGATATATAAGTGTCGTACTAGCCTCTGTCAAGGTGAAGTGTTATGAATGATCTATTTATAATCTTGGGATTTGTTGAAGAGTCGCTTCCCCAACTTCCCACTGGTTCCACGCACCCGGTACGAACACAAGGGGCCCAATAAGATAAACTAAGCATAAGATGTAACTTCAGAAAAAATTAAAAATAAAAAAGCCTTGCATATTATTGTTGCATTATAAGATTTAAATTTGTACTTGCTGTGCAAAAGTTCATTAAAGACTTTTCATGTTGTAGGAAATCCGGTTAAGAAACCCACGAACAATTAATTTGATGGACAAACAAAGTGGATGTGGTGACAATGGTGGTAGAGGATGTACGAATATCACCTCATATTTTATTCTGCAAAACTAAGAAATACTATTTTGGAAAACAAATATATATACTATAAGTTACAATATATATATGTGTGTGTGTGTGTGTGTGTGTTTACGTGTATTTTGATTAAGATGTTGGTTTGTAATATTAATAGCACTTGCATACTTAAATTATACTTATCTGGACTTTGAACTTGATTTCCTATAATCCGTAAAGATTAACGTATATAAATGATTTATCTTAGAAAGTTGGTGTATAAAACTTGATAACATAGCTTTGATTATCGATGAAAACATTTTGAGTATTAAGCGATTAAACAAACAAGTTTTAAGTTTAAAAAAAAAAGTTCCTGAAATTTTTAGAGAGTAATAAAAGTTTTAAGTAAAGTTACAGTTAGTTTTAGAAGACGCTTCTTAAATGTTACGTGTTGTCACAACAAAATTCTCTACACAACATCAATTTTACGTTAGAAAGCGAACTCGATCAAACTCGATGAGGTTGGAACTATTATCGAACATGCTTGACAAATTCAGTCATGCATCTCTTAAAGAAATTCCCGTTTGGAAAAACTTGGGTGTTGCTTTATTGTATTTTTTTCTTCTTCTTTATATTTTGTAAATTAAAAAAAAAAAAAAAACAACAACAACAACGAAAAGGGGAAAGTTTTTTGAAAATTTTGTTGTAGATTGAGTCAGACAATGTTTCAAGTTCAAATTGTTGAAAGAAAAGTTGTATTTGAATTTTAATTTGGGAATAATTCATAAATTTCAATCTTACACAATCACTAACATATGTACACCTACATTAGTCATAATAAGTTTATACATCTTTTGATCGCGTAATATGCAATCAAACATGCTTTTGAATAAGTCAATTTGACACCCTTTTATAATAAGGATAATCTATTGTTTCAATAATAATATATGATGGTTTCTACATATCCAATATTAATTCAAATTGTATGAAAGCTGGATTTGGTAGTTATCCGTAATTTAAAATAGATAACTTTTATCAACTTTTAATCCACACCCCCCCCCCCCCCCAAATTAGGAATTTTATAGTTGCCTGAAAAATTCAAATTAGAAAACAATTATCTGATTTAAGGTTTTCTTCCATTTAAATTGGGATTTAGTAGTTACCTAAAAAATTCCTGCCATATTTGCATGTGTTTGATCAACCGGTTTGGACTTAAGTTTTTTATTTCAGTTTTTTTTTTTGGAAAAGTCAAACAAAAATTATATAAATAATTTTTAAAAAGTCGATCAATTTCTAACCTAAAAATTCCATTTCAAACCAATGCATCAAATGACTTAAACACGACACACAGCGTGCGTCTTCTTCCATCGTAAGTACTTGTGTGCTTCAATCGTGGACGAAAGGGTATACATCTCAAAAAAGGCACATCATCATTGATAAGAAAGATTCAAAAGATGAAAAATGAAAATCCATATGAATTTGAACTTAACACTACATGCAAAAAGGGAAAAAATATATATATATATATTCAATAAAACCCAACTGTTTTGGTTACAAAACCCAACTGTTTTGGTTACAAATGATATTAATGTAGAAGAAAATAAGACCACTTTGGTTATAAATATTTGAAGTAAATGATATATTAATAATAACTTATTTATTTATTAGTATATGGTTTATTTACTAGTGGTCTTATTTTATATAAGATATACTCCTAACAAAAGATTAAATAAATCTTTTTCTTAGAATGCATAAATTTCAAATAGTACTTACTCCGATCAAAAAATAATAACAATAAGAAAAATGGGATAGTGATGCCAACCTTCATAGTGCTAGCAACTTGGTTAAAGACGACGACGACGACGACGACGATAACTTGAATCATGAAGGTGATGTAAGGAACCTTTGTCGTCTTATATCATACAAACGTGTATTCGATTTTTCAAAAATAAATAAATAAATAAAAGTTCCGATTGATTTGAGTTTTAGAAAAATTAATTTCTCGAAATATGAACACGCTGCTGATTAAGTCAAAATTTATTTGAATTTCTTATCTAATAGTGTCCTAGTGCAGCTAGGTAATTAGAATCCTAACCAACTTAGAAGCTAGGAATTTTCCTATTTATACATTCTCCGACTCACTTTTTAATCGCACTTCATTCTGTTCTCTCTTTATTTTTTACCGTTTACTCTTTTAACTCTCCAGATTGTTGTTACTTTCACCATCATGGAAGAAGACAGATTTAATGATAATGACGCTCTAAGAAAAGAATTTGAGGCTTTTTTAACAAAGGTTGAGCTTCATTTCGGAGGTGATTCTGAGGATAAGATTGAAAGCTTTTTGCAAGTTTTGAAACGTGTTGTTAGGGGAATTAACGAAGATAAAAACGCAGCTTGTGATCGAATCAAGAAAATTTTTGGTGGTCACGATGATGTAGTAAAAGATTTTCAGAGGCTTTTCCTGGAGGAAGTATCGGATGACGGGTTTGGAACCTGTACGCCAAGTTATCGATTTTTACCGCAAAAGGGTCCAAGAAGTCGAGCCAACTCTGTTGATCTTGCTAGTCAAGTATTGAACCATACATGTGTTCTGGTACCTTCAAAGGACAATTCGAAGTCCATAAAAAAAAGTGATTTAGAAAAAACTAAGGATTGTTTAGAGGACGACAGATTCGAGATGGATGTTTTGCTCGGACGTTTGGAATCGGCGGCTAAGAAGGCAGATGAGTTGTCCAAGAAACTCAAGAATTCCGAGTTGGATATTAAAAAGTCTGTTCAAGAATTTCTGACTCCTCTGAACTTAAGCTGCATTAAACAGTTGTATCAAAAAGACAGCTCGAGGATGATAGAATTGCTTAATGAAGATCCAATTATGGTCTTACCTGTTATCTCTTATCGGATGAAGCAAAAACAAAATGATGGTGCAAATTTTAGAGATATTAATATGCGAATTAGGATGTAATTTTTCATAAATAATTGTGTTTTTTTTTTCAACCCTTCAATTAGTTGTATACTACTCAAATTACAACATGAAAGTTACAAAAAGTTATTCTATCTTTCAATTTCTACGAAGTTCTGTTTCTTATCAATTATGCGCATTAATAGTCAACAAAGAGGTGAACATGTATACTCTATTGGATTGGTATGATATACGTTTAGAATATGTACACTACTAACTGTTTTTCGTATGAAAAATTTCATTAGACAAATATACCAAACACATGTTCCAAGGAGTATAGTATACAAGTGAAGAAAAATATACGTTTATACTACTGTTTTCCCTTCACAAACATCGCAGATTGTGTACCCAAGGCCTTTACAATATAGACTCCTTTATATAAAATTAAGGAGAAGCAATGACTTTCATTACTTTCCGATGTCGGACTCAAGATTTTTCTTTTGTTACTTTACAGCATTCCCTCCTTCATAGATGTACCTTTGAGAGTCAATTTCTCATTTACCTGTTTATCACTTTGAGCATGTTGATATACATCTTTCAAACTTTACACGAAGTAGAATACATATTCATGTCAACTTGTCACAAATATGTTGCAGGTCCCTGTTTGCTATTATTTAGTGTGTTTAAACTTATGTAAGTGTACGTAATTAAACAAGTAATATAGAAAGTGAGTTGAGTATCGTCTCCACAAGAACTGAATTACTAAAATGAATTGCAAAAGAAATCAAGCACAAATCAATTGGGATTAAAAATTAAACTAAGTAAAATGGCAATAATCTGATGAAATAAAATGAGTATAATGAAAATGCACTAAAATAGACAAAAAGAACAATATCCAGTCTAAGAGTTTGTAAATCAAAAAGAGTATTAAGCTAGGATTGCCAATTTCCCCTCAATTGCAAGTCTGATCCGAATACTGTCAGAAATGCTGTAGCAAAAATTATCATGTTAACTGAAATTTAGTTTTTCATAAAATTCTTCCAATTTATTATGACCAAAAATTTTCAAACCTTTTTTAACATATTCCCATGTGAATCTAGTTCTCATAACACAAATTTATGCACCAATTTCAATGGTTTATACAAGGTAAATAGCATATTGAACTTGCTTCATCTAAGTTAGATATCCAGCTCAAATTAACCTTTTCAGAATTAATTAAAGCCTAGTTTCCTATAAATTGATGGCCAATCAACAATAGAAATTAACAATCAAAGCACTTGAATGAACAGGAAAGAAATTTACTCAACATTCCATGGAACATTTAAATCATCCTTCCAATTTTTGATCCATCAATAATTCCAGCTAATGAAACTTAGCTCATGTTTCGGCTTACAATCACAAACAATAATACGTCGTCCATGTTCATTAGAGAACGAAAATTAAGGAAAATAATTCAAAGGAAGAGTATAAACTCCAAGTGGCTAGATGTGTCCTTCTCGTCCTTTCCTTCTTCTTCTCAGCTCACTCTTTGAAAACGAAGGAAATCTGCCAAGCTCACTCTCCTGTGTACTCTTTCCTCTTTTCTCTCTGTACTCTCCAAATTTTCCTATTTTCCAGCCCTTCTTGACTAATGCGGCTGCCTCCAAGTGTACTAACCCCTTAAGGCATCAAAGAAGGCTCACGTGTCCTCCCAGCTGAGGTAGAAAAATGATCCCCACAAATATGAGCTGTATTCTTCTTTTTGCTCTTTCAAAATAGTGCCAGCTGGTGTTTCTTGTCTGTTTGTGCTACAGTTTGCTGTAAGGATTGTTGCAGTATTTTTCGGATCAGATTCTTCCATTTTTTCATTTCTACAATTTACACATGAATTAAAACACACATCAGCCCTCATTTGATCGTATTTTTCTTCACAATTGTCATGATTTCAACTAAACACTAAACCCAAGATAAAAAGTTCACACAAACATAAAACAAAGGAAAATATGCTAAAAAATAACACAAATATTCTTTACACCAATTACATTCAAGTCTAAAAGTGCCTAAAATAACTCTAATACCCAGAGTTATCAGTCCCACTCAAAATTAAGCCAAAAAAATGGTACACAACAAGGGTTCTTAACCATTTTTCCAACATAAAAATCCATTCCGAAAGGAGGTTTTACTGTAGGATCTATTGTTTTGCTCTATTAACTTTTAATGATTTCATATATGATTGGAGCGGTTCTAGGCCACACATTGTAAATGTTTAACTTGAACAACTGTATATCAGATTATTAAAAATTATTTCAACTATTAAAAAACTATTTATGTCGATAATATAAAATAAAATCCTACATATGTCAAAGCTCCCGTGTCCACATAGGAAGTTTTCTTTCTCAATTTTTTTTTTCATTATTTATAACCAAAATTAAAAAGAAAAAGATGAAAAGACGAAAATTGGAACTCCAAATGAACTAAAATGTTAAAAATCTTTAAACTCATCGGAAAGCTACCAAAAAAAAAAAAAAAAAAAAGAACACTCTTCTAACTATACTAACCCTAGTTATACTACAAAATGCAAGAGAGATCATGACATTATTGGGGGAAAGAGATGACATTATTGGGGAAAAGAAAACGCAAATCATGTAAACAGATTTGCGCTTATCGACTGCTTCTCTTCCATCCCGAACGACCTCATATAATTCATGATATTTTAATCAAAGACATCGGATTATGTTAGAAATCAAACTCGGTCAAACTTGATGAGGTTGGAACAGGAATCGAACATGCTTAACAAATTCTGTCATATATATTTTCTTTACAAAAAAATACTAGGAACATCAACTCTAATATCAACTTTTGAGTACATATGAGTTGTCATATTTTATTAGTAAGTGTTTTTCCTCGGTCCACAGAGACAAATGTAGGACTGGTACCAACAGTTCATCACGGAAGAAAGAACTCACTAAACCGAGATGACTAACTAATATAATAGAAAATGCTAATATAATAGAAAAGAATTGTCTTTTCTGTACACTTTCCCTGGTTCTGTTGCTAATATAATAGAAAAGAACTGTCTTTTCTGTACACTTTCCCCGGTTCTATTGCTACCGCGGGCTTTATGCAATCGATCAAATCATATCGGATCATATAGATATCCCTTCAACACAACATAGGTCATCGAAAGGATGTCGGAGACCCACCAAAGCACAAAAGCCAGGATCTTTCAGAAAATGGATTCCTATTCGAAGAGTGCATAACCGCATGGATAAGCTCACACTAACCCGTCAATTTGGATCCGATTCGGATTTTCCTTGGAGATATCAGGAAGGAATTGGGATGTAATAATATCAATTTATACAGATACAGAAGAAAAGGTTCTCAATTGATTCAAATGCTGTATCTACGGATAGGGTAGAGAAAGAGGAAAAAACTGAAGATTTCACACAGTACTCTAGTACTTTTGATCAAACAATCAATCTAATTTATTTCGTACCAAATGAGCCAGATTCTATAGGATCAAACCTATGGCACTTAAGGAATGATGGAAACGAAGAAAATAAAAAAAGAAAAGAGAGAATGAAAATATAACACATGAGTTGGTACTTAAAAAGTTAGGATTGGAGTTAGTATCCTTAGCAATACTCTTTTCTTTAACCTCTAAAAGAAACTCACGTTTGGAAAAACTTGGGTGTTGCTCGATTGTGTTTTTTATTTTTATTTTTTTCTTCCTTCTATTTTGTGTGGGAAAAAAAAAAAAAACGAATAAGGGAAAGTTTTTTCAAAAATTTGGCTGTAGATGGAGTCACACAATGTTTGCAGTTCAAATTGTTGAAAGAGAAGTTGTATTTCAATTTTAATTTGAGAATAATTCATAAATATTAATCTTACACCATCACTAACATATGTACACCTCCTAAAAAATTCAAATTAGAAAAAAATTGTCTAATTTAATATTTTCTTCCACTAAAATTGGGATTTAGTAGTTACCTAGAAAAATTCAGAACAAATAAATTTTATCTATTTAATTTTCTCTCCTAAAAACTTTTCGTTTTTATTTTCCTCGTTGGTTTTTGAAACTTCTTCTTCCATCGTATCATGTAGTTGTGTTCTTCAATCATGGAGAAAAGGGCACGTTACCCAACCAAAAAAAAAAAAAAAAAGGCAAATCACCATTACAAAAGAAAAGATTTAAATGGAAAATGGAAATCCAAATGAACTTGAACTTTAAAAACGCCATGCAAAAGGGAAAAATATTAAAAAGAAAAAACAAAAAAAAAAAACTATTTTCAACAAAATCTAACACTTTTTGCTACAAAGTACAATATAAAAGAAAATATGACCATTTTGGTTTTAATTTCCTAAGAAAGTCAGAGATAGCATTATGGGGCTGTTTGTTTAGAGGTCATCAAATGTTTGGGAATCTTTTTAAAGTAATCAGATATCTAAGAATGTTAGCTAAAGTATTTTGAGTCACTAACAAAAGGAAAAACTATGATTTTTGTGTATATTTCATAAAAAATTTTTACTCTTAAAAAGTTAGGTGATCTCAAGCACTACGAAGGTGTTCTCAAGGAAGAACAAAAGGCAAAATAAGCTTGGGAAAACTAGGTATAAATCTCGCAGCTTTGCTTAAAAAAGGTTTCAAATTTTCTTTAAAAAAAGGAAGAAAAGAGAAAAACACTAATAATAATATATGGATTTGGCTGTGTTTAAGAGTTAAATCACAGATGTGAGTATGTTATTTGGTGCTTGAAAGATGATCAAATGAGATCTGTGGATGGTTGATGAAACAAGGGATGAAAAATGAAACTTTGATTGAAAAGCTTCCATTTTTATGAAATGAGGATTTTTTTTTTTTAGATGCATAATATCTTTTCCTTTATGATAAAAAGTTTGAGTTTTTACGAAGCTCAAATGAAAATAATGAGGACTTGGCTACGTGTAGAATAAATAAAAAATAAAAATTAGAAACTTTAATATTGACTACTTTAAATAGTTTAGTACTTTTGACAGGAGCTTGAAACCAAATCATAAACTCAAGACAGTCCAAAATCTGACTAAAAATGAAACGGTATTTTCGGACTAAAAAATGAAATGAAAGATTTTAGATTAAGACTTAGACTAGACCCAAAAAAAAAAAAAAAAAGAGTTAAAAAGTTAATTATAAATTGGGAATGGATAAAATTATTATAAAGTTAAAGTTACTCTATTCAAACTCCGTTCTACCTGTCGGGTGTCAATTAAATCAGGACACGGAACGGACAATAAGATTGAATGGTGCAGATTGACAGAGAAATCACAATTTGCCGAATTTCTCTAAGTATAAAACTTCACCTACAACATGAAAACTTTATATGTGTTGTGAATTATGTGCCATTGAAATGCATATAGATATGATACCTCTGCTGTTATGCTTTATTATAGTTTTCATAATTTTCTTATGATATGTCATCTGCATGATCACTAACTAAGAATATGAAATGATTAAGAACGATGTGTAAGTGTCGTACCAGCCTCTATCAAGGTGATGAACGATTCATTTATGACCTTGGGATTTGTTGGAGGGTTGCTTCCCTAACTTCTCACTGATTGCGTGCACCCGGTATGAGCACAAGGAGCCCAATAAGATAAACTAAACATAAGATGTAACTTCATAAAAAATAAAAAAGCCATTCATATTATTGTTGCACTGTGATATTTAAGTTGTATTTACTGCGCGAAAGCTCATTCAAGACTTTTCATGTTGTAGGAAATCCGGGTAAACAACCTGTGAAAAATTAATTTGATGGACAAGCAAAGTGGATGTGGTGACGACGGTGGTAGGGGATGTATGGATATCACCTTGTATTTTACTCCGCAAAACTAAGAGATACTATTTTAGAAAACAAAAATATAAACTATAAGTTAATATATATATATTTATATATGTTTACTTGCATTTTGATTATGATGTTGGTTTGTAATATTAATAGCACTTGCATACTTAAATTAAACTTATCTGGACTTTGAATGTGATTTCCTATAATCCTTTAAGATTAACGTATATAAATGTTTAATCTTAGAAAGTCGGTTTATAAAACCTGATAACATAGCTTTCATTATCGATGAAAACATTTTGAGCATTAAGCGATTAAACAAAGAATGTGATAAAAGTTTTAAGTAAAATTAAAATTAGTTTTAGAAGACGGTTCTTAAAAGTTACGGTCGTCACAACACAATTCTCTAAACAACATCAGGTTACGTTAGAAAGCAAACTCGATCAAACTCGATGAGGTTGGAACAAGAATCGAACATGCTTGACAAATTCAGTCATGCACCTCTTAAAGAAATTCCCGTTTGGAAAAACTTGGGTGTTGCTTGATTGTATTTTTTATTTTTGTTTGTTTCTTCTTTATATTTTTAAATAAAAAAAAAAAAAAAAAAAAAAAAACAACAACAACAACAACAACAACAACGAAAAGGGGAAATTTTTTTGAAAATTTGGTTGTAGATTGAGACAGACAATGTTTCAAGTTCCAATTGTTGAAAGAAAAGTTGTATTTGAATTTTAATTTGAAAATAATTCATAAATATCAATCTTACACAATCACTAACATATGTACACCTACATTAGTCATAATAAGTTTATACATCTTTTGATCACGTAATATGGAATCAAACATGCTTTTAAATAAGTCAATTTGGCACCCTTTTATAGTATGGATAATCTCTTGTTTCAATAATAATATATGATGGTTTCTAGATATCCAATATTAATTCAAATTGTATGAAAACTGGATTTGATAGTTATCCGTAATTTAAAATAGATAACTTTTATCAACTTTTAATCCCCCCCCCAAAAAAGGAATTTTATAGTTGCCTGAAAAATTCAAATTAGAAAACAATTATCTCATTTAAGGTTTTCTTCCATTTAAATTGGGATTTATTAGTTACCTTAAAAATTCCTAACATATTTGCATGTGTTTCATCAACCGGTTTGGACTTAAGCTTTTTATCTGAGTTTTTTTTTTTTTTTAAGTCAACAAAAATTATATAAATAATTTTTAAAAAGTCAATCAACTTCTAATCTAAAAATTATATTTCAAATCAATGCACCGAATGATTTAGACACAACACACAGTGTGCGTCTTCTTCCATCCTAAGTAGTTGTGTACTTCAATCAAGGACGAAAGGGAATATATCCCAAAAAAGGCACATCACCATTGAAAAGAAAGATTCAAAAGATGGAAAATGAAAATCCAAATGAATTTGAACTTAACACTACATGCAAAAAGGGAATATATATATATATATATATTTTCAACAAAACCCAACTGTTTTGGTTACAAATTACATTAATGTAGAACAAAATAAGACCACTTTGGTTATAAATATTTGAAGTAAATGATAAATTTATAAAACTTATTTATTTATTAGTATATGGTTTATTTACTAGTGGTCTTATTTTATATAAGATATACTCCTAATAAAAGAGTAAATAAATATTTTTCTTAAAGATGATGATGATGACAACGCCGATAACTTGAATCATGAAGCTGATGTAAGGAACCTTCGTAGTCTAATATAATACAAACGTGTATTCGATTTTTCAATATAAATAAATAAATAAATAAAATTTCCGATTGATTAGAGTTTTAAAAAAATAAATTTCACGAAATATGAACACGCTGCTGATTAAGTTAAATTTTATTTGAATTTCTTATCTAATAGTGTCCTAGTGCAGCTAGGTAATTAGAATCCTAACCCACTTAGAAGCTAGGAATTTTCCTATTTATACATTCTCCTCCTCACTTTTTAATCACTCTTCATTCTTTTCTCTCTTTATTTTTTACCTTTTACTCTTTCAACTCTCCAGATTGTTGTTACTTTCACCATCATGGAAGAAGACAGATTTAATGATATTGAAGCTCTAAGAAAAGAATTTGAGGCTTTTTTAACAAAGGTTGAGCTTCATTTCGGAGGTGATTCTGAGGATAAGATTGAAAGCTTTTTGCAAGTTTTGAAACGTGTTGTTAGGGGAATTAACGAAGATAAAAACGCAGCTTGTGATCGAATCAAGAAAATTTTTGGTGGTCACGATGATGTAGTAAAAGATTTTCAGAGGCTTTTCCCGGAGGAAGTATCGGATGACAAGTTTGGAACCTGTACGCCAAGTTATCAATTTTTACCGCAAAAGGGTCCAAGAAGTCGAGCCAACTCTGTTGATCTTGCTAGTCAAGTATTGAACCATACATGTGTTTTGGTACCTTCAAAGGACAATTCGAAGTCCATAAAAAAAAGTGATTTAGAAAAAACTAAGGATCGTTTAGAGGACGACAGATTCGAGATGGATGTTTTGCTCGGACGTTTGGAATCGGCGGCTAAGAAGGCAGATGAGTTGTCCAAGAAACTCAAGAACTCCAAGTTGGATATTAAAAAGTCTG
The DNA here is from genome assembly GCA_025413485.1 of Ficus microcarpa. Taxonomy (NCBI): domain Eukaryota; kingdom Viridiplantae; phylum Streptophyta; class Magnoliopsida; order Rosales; family Moraceae; genus Ficus; species Ficus microcarpa. The sequence goes on along the minus strand of CM046382.1, from coordinate 14,407,437 downwards.
TTCAAGAATTTCTGTCTCCTCTGAACTTAAGCTGCGTTAAACAGTTGTATCAAAAAGACAGCTTGAGGATGATAGAATTGCTTAATGAAGATCCAATTACGGTCTTACCTGTTATCTCTTCTCGGATGAAGCAAAAACAAAATGATGGTGCAAATTTTAGAGATATTAATATGCGAATTAGGGTGTAATTTTTCATAAATAATTGTGTTTTTTTTTTTCAACCCTTCAATTAGTTGTATACGAGTTTAATATCTGTTCGTTCTACGGGAAATGAAGAAAAAAATAAATAAATTAATTAAATATTATATGATAAAAACAGTTAGTTAAGATAAATATTATAATTATAATCAATATAATTTTTCTCAAGATCACTCCCAACAATGAAGATGCAAAATCAAAATAATAATAGAACTAATAATAATAAAAATGAAAACAAAAGCATCTTTTGTAGTTATACTTATTTAAAGAAAAATAAAGCAGAAAAAAAAGAAAAAAAATCTTTAAACTCAAAAGAATCTGAAAAAACTAACCCTAACAAAAAAATTATAATAAAATAAAATATATAACTCATTTTCTTCTTTTTTTACTGTTTTAAAAAAAAAAAATTTATCATGTTATATACATACAAAACTAAAAAACATGATTTTTAAAATATCAAAAATTGCATACAAAATCCTTAAAAAAAATGGGTCTTTAAAAATAGAACAAAAGAAATAAAAAAGATACACAAAAAAAAATCCGAAATAAAGATAAAAAATTTAAAGTAAAAAAATTGTTTAAAAATCAAAAAAAGACAAAGTGAGCAAAAACACAATACAACAATAGATCAGAATCTAATGTCTAAAATTTCACAGAAAAAAAAAAGGCAAAATATGTGAGAACAAAACTGTCATTCCACATTTTCACTATAGATAAGCCAAAATCAGTACATATGATAAGGACAAAATTGACAGTTTAATATGAGAAAAGCAGCTACTGTGCATTATTGTAGGAAAAAAAAATCGTACAGCAAAAGTAACAAAAATAAAAAAATAAAAAAATAAAAAAATAAAAACAAAAATCACTATTTATTAAACAATGAAATATTACATTTTTTTACTATAGCAAAGCAGCAAAAATTTAAAAAAAAACCGTAACAAAGAAATAAAAGTTAAAAAAAAACTATTTATCAAATAATAAAACAAAACAGTAAAAGTAAAAAAAAACGTAACAAAGCATCAAATACAACAATAACAAAAGTAAAAAAAAAAATACAACAACAAAAGTAAAAAAAGGAAAAAAAAAATCAGCAAACGTTAAAAAAAAGGAAAAAAAAACAACAAAAGTAAAAAAAGAAAAAAAAAGCAAATGTAAAAAAAAAAAAAAAAAAGAGCAGCAAATGTTAAAAAAAGAAAAAAAAAAAAGCAACAAAAAAAAAAAGAAAAAAGACAGCCAAAAAAAAAAACTGAAACTGTTCATAAACAGTGATATCACTGTTCATGAACAGTGACACGCGTCAGTGGCGGCTGACAGAGCAAATTAATGAGGGCAAAATGGGCAGTTCACTGTTCAGGCCCAAAAATAAAAAGAAACAGAGGGGTGATAGCGTCATTTCACTGTGCTGCACTGTTTTACTATACGGTATTGTGCATTACTATAGCTATCAAAAAACATAGAATACTGTTCTTTGAACAGTAAAAGTCCCCTTTCCTTTAATATATGTATATAATATATAATATACTACTCAAATTACAACATGAAATTTACAAAAAGTTACTCTATCTTTCAATTTCTACCAAGTTCTGTTTCTTATCAATTATGCGCATTAATAGTCAACAAAGAGGTGAACATGTGTACTCTATGGATTGATACGATATACGTTTAGAATATGTACACTACTAACTGTTTTTCGTATGAAAAATTTCATTAGATAAATACAGTAATACACCAAATACATGTTCCAAGGAGTATAGTATACAAGTGAAGAAAAATATACGTTTATACCACCACTGTTTTCCCTTCACAAACATCGCAGATTGTGTACCCAAGGCCTTCACAATATGGACATTTTGTTCCCTCATCTACCCATTCCAAAAACTGCATGGTTAAACTGAAAACATCAGAACTAATTCCATGATAATTATGACTATTGGATTACCAAAAAAATAATAATAACAAAAATAAGTGAATTAATAACAGCATGATTTTTCACCTGGGGTTCAATGTTTGGTTCTCCTGTTCCGTCGCATTCTGCAACAAAGAAAGTGGTTCATAATTGATTATACACTTCGGGACATGTTTCGTAAACTGCAATGAAAGTAATGTGAAAAATAAATGTAACAGGATTAGAACCTGTACACATTAGCCGACCCTCTCCGCGGCAAGCGAGGCACTTGGTTGCGGATTCTTTAGTCTTGCTCTTGCTCTGATCACCAGATTTTTTGTCTTTACCAACAAGCCTAGAAGGTTCTTCCCATCTGTTTTCTCCAAGAAGAAAAACACGATGTTTTGATACCTCAACTCCGTGTAACGCCCTCATCTTTCACAACTGTTTGCTGAATGTTAGAAATCTCGGTTACGGATGAAACTGCAGCTCCGTTTGCACCTTCCTAAACAGCACAAAAACCCCAATTACATTTTGCATTTAGTCACTTCTAATAAAGATAAGGGTATCTAAAAATTTGAACATAATTCCTAGAAGCAAGAAACCAGTCTAATGTAGGCCAGCCGAAAACATGAAACAAACGCTAAAGCTACTTCCGAATTCACATGACTACGCTCTAGTTGTGATATTGGTCTGTGCCATGATTGTATCAAGAAGCTTATAGGGTGTCTTCAAGCTATGCAAAGTATTCTTGACTACGGTTGAAGTTAAAACCACTTACCAAATCAACTAAGATAATTTCAAAACCAGAATCATAATTGAAAGTATCCTTAGAAGCATTGTTGTTTCCACGTACCTTTGGTTCTGCTTTCAGTTTCGAGCTACCACCCTGAATTGGCCCCGTAAACAGAATTTCAAGAAGTTCTTCAGTCATTATCCCGTCTTCTCGGGCACCTAAGCTGGCCTGTCATACGGAAGTTCATTTACAAATCAACCCCATTTCATCTACATTGTTGGGTTTTATTTCACAAGGAGACCAAACTTAAAATTTCACCTTTTCTTTTTATTAAAACCCACATATCAAAAGAAATTTGCAACATACTTGCCAAGTCTTCACGGCACGTTCAGTCCCAGTTGAAAAGCTAGAGAATTCAATGTCTTCCTCACCCGAGTAAAATCCTAATTTTTCCAAAGCTTCCTGTCACGATCACATTTTAATAAAAAATTTCAAATCTAAAACACATCTAAATTCCCAACTCAAGTAATACTGGTGGCCTAAACCGTAAATCCTATTTGCAAAAATGTTGCTCGAAATTCTGCTCTTTCTGGAATATTCGACGTTCAACTTTACACAATAAACACATATAAGAGAAGTTAACAAAAACAACCACAACAACAAAATAATTATAATTTGCACCAATGTGTCATAAACTATTCGTCATTTCAAATTTGACCTAAATTTTTTTGAATTTGGCATTTAGAATCCTAAATTTGACAATTCTTGTGACGTCAATTAGGATCCCAAATGCCAAAATTAAAAATTCAGTATACAATTTGCCGAAAATTTCAAGTGCATATACACAAAAATCGTAGGCCATTTTTTCCATGAGTTCTCGTTTGACATCACAATAAATTTTCAAATTTAACGTCCTATTTCTCAGAATGAAAAATTCAAAGAGATAATTAAAAAAAAAAAAAAAAACTCGCCTTTCTAATTTGATTTCAGATTGCAAGAGCAGACCTGCAAAGCTCGAACTTCTTCTCCTTCCGATCCCATCCTCAGAGCACTCCGCTTCTTCGCCGCCTCTCCATCGGAAACTCTAACCACTTTCTCCACCACCACGACCTCCTTTTCTCTCTCCTTCCTCCCTCTTCCACGATCTTCATCTCCTCCAACACTCTCGGACTCGCCGTCGAGCCACTCTCGGCGATCAAGCTCTTGTCCTTCAGAGCCTGAATCAGACCGGCGATGTCGATAACATTCTCGGAAACTCCCGAACCTTCCATGGCCTGAATCCGGCGCTCGAGCTCGGCGATCCGGCGGAGGAGGTCATCGCGCTCGCGGAGCCATCGCTGCTCTTCACGGAGCCACCGCTGTTCCTCGCGGAGCCAGCGCTGCTCCTCACGGAGCCAGAGGGTGTCTTGGCGGTCGAATTGGGAGTGGGAGGGGTCGGAGGCGAAGCAGAGAAGGGACTTGAAGGTGAGAGAGCGCGATGAGGAGGGAAATGATGTGGAGGTGAAGAGATTTTGAGGTTTGGAGTGAAATGGAGGAGAGGGAAAGAGAGGGAGAGAGGAAGAAGAAGACATTGTTGAAGGATTTGGGAGGTTTTCTAAGAGATTTGTGTGTCTGTTTCAGAGTGAGACAGAGGAAGAAGAAGAAGAAGAAGAAGCAGAAGATATTTTTATGTGTTTGGTTGGTGGGAAAATTCGAACCACACGTTGAGGTGCACAGGTGGCGGGAACGTAATCTGATGGGCTTACGGGGGTGTTGGGTGAAAAATAAAAAACTAATTTTGTATGAAAAAAATAAATAAATATCAGATATTTCACTTAGCAAAGGGTTATTTACCTTTTTATATTTTTCTCTAGTTTATAAAGTATACCTTACGTTTTGAAATTTTATATTTTTATACCATCAAATTCATACTATTTATTGACTCAAATATGTAGTTTTGATACCGAAATTATCCAGTATACCCTAAAAAGAAAAACTAAGTTTAAGTAGTTTTTACCTTTTTATATCATGTATTTTACTTTTATTTAGAAAGTATGCTGTACATTTTAGAATTCTTTAGTTGTGTATTCATTATATATATAATACATATATCTATTTTTTCTTCAATCATCACTTATTTTGATCTAAAAATAACAAAAATACCCTCAAAATTGAAGTTAAAAAATAATTTCATAAATTTAAACTGAGGATATTTTGGACGTCTTAAAGTCCAAATAAAAAGTTGAAAAGAGAGCACATTACATTCAATACATTGAACATAACATCATAATAAAAATACATTACTTAAAAATATATGTAAGGTATACTTTTTGAGTGAAGCAAAATACATGATTTAAAAGGTGAATGCTCTAAATCTTATTTTAAGGGTATTTTGGTTATGGTCAGGTTAAAATTAAGTGTTGATCTAGAAAAGGTAAATATTTGTATATTAATTGAAATCTAAAAGTATAAAAATGTGAAACTTCAAAATACAAAGAATAAAAGCAATATATAATTTATACTTCTTTGAATAAAAATGTGAAACTTCAAAATACAATTTATATTTTCAAAATAAAAGCAAAATATAGAGTATAAAAACATAAATAACCCATTAGCAATAATCTCGTTCTCTCTCAGTTCTAGCTCTTATGTATTAGGCTAAATAACCCATTAGAAATAATCTTGTTCTCCCTCAGATTATCCTCTCTACATATATATATATATATATATATATATATTTAAAGGACCATCTTATTTATTAGGGTATTATCATCTTTAAGAAATAATTTTGTTTGAAAAAAAAATAAAAATTAGATATTTCTTAACGTTAAAGAAATAATTTGGTTTTTAAGAAATTGAACACCACCAATGATGTAATTATAAAGAGCAATGTATTTTACTTGCATAAAGATGACTAATTACTTACTTGCAATAACGGCACGTATACTTTTTTCCCAAAAAAAAAAAAAAAAAAAAAAAACACAAACTAATTAATAATGATGAGAAATATTTGCGCGCCAATATTGCCACGGATATACAAGAATTCGTGGCAGGACATGATTTGGCAAAAATATAATAAAATAACATAAATTATGTGCAGACCATAAAGGATTGAGAAAGTCATGCAACTGTATTAAAATAATGATTTGATGCATTTTCATTATTTAGTGAGCTCAGAAAAGATATAATGCATTAAAATCTAATAATAAACAAATACAAATCACAGTAGAACCTCCAAAATGACCATTATTATCTGCTTTGCACACAAGTTTCTACCCCAGCCACGGTGCCTTGCCATGTTTTACATTCCAACAAAAAAAAAAATGTAGGTATCAAGAAAGCTTTTCCACTAAAGAAAATTCCTCCCTGTTCTGGCCACCAGTGTCGGGACGGGAAAACTCGGATTATCTAAGAGCTCTACCTGTGTTTAATACCACAGAATAATAAGCAGTTTTCATATAAACAAATGCTAAACCGGAGTGATGCGATGCATCTTCAGAAAGCAAATCTACTCGAGGTCCAAAGGCAACCTGTTCGTCTTCCGACATTTCAAGCACTCATTAGGCAGCTCTCCATAAAGCTTAGTCAAGTTTGACGTTTGAATAGAGAAGGGTATCCCTTGTCAGTGGCATATTCAAAAGGAAGTGAATCTGCATAGAAGCAAAGCAAAAATTATAAGACGGACTAATCATCGGTGTACAAAGTTACTGAATCTCAGGAGAACTTCAAGAAAAGCAACAACATTGGTGAATTAATAGTTCTAATCAACACTTCCAATTTAAGTTCACATAAATATAGTTAGGTCCTTTTTATTTTTGGTCTACTCCGATTTCCATTCCTGTCTATAATGTATCCATAGGTGTTCATTGATAAGTAACTTACACCCAGAAGTGTTGAAATGAGCAGTATAATTCCCGTGATCCAAGCAAGGGTCCGCCTAACCAGCAACACATGTTTAGTAACTTCACGTGAGGTTTCTGTTTCTTCCAGCCAACGTGCAGATCGCTGAGGGGCAAACACCACATCCAACATCTTGCCCGACTCCGTAGAAGCTTCGGCACCATAGCATAAGACAACTCCAACGATTTGACCTGCCATCATGTTTCAACTAATCATTAAACAGGAAGAGAGAATAAAAGTTTCAACAAAAACATTGAACTAAGCAAATGTAATTGTTGACCCTCAAAAAAAGGAAAAAAAGAATGCAATGCTACGGTATAATCCAATTCAGGGAAAGTGTCTGGCACATATTTCAGCCATAATCTTTCAGTAAGCAGGAGTTACTTTCAAACAAATAAGCGGAATGAGACCTATTATTCATATTGTAAGGCAGTTCCATATGCATCACGTTTATCTTAATGCTTATGCAAGGACCTCAGGAAAACGACAAGATAAAGCTGAAATATCAGAAAACGTAATAAGATCCCCATCAAGATTGCTGACCTTGGTATGCGTCTTGCAATGCAGTGTACATCTTCGACAATGTAGCAAGTAGTAACTCCAATCCTTGTTGAGAAATACCTTCAGGTCCGTATTGCTCTTGCAAAACCTATTATCATGATTTAAAAAAACATTTAAGGAACTAGATTAATGAAAATAAAATACACCAACATCACCTAATACATACACACTAATCAGGCAGTGGTGTGGCATACAATGTCAGTGGATGTGGACAAACATGTAATTTAAGAACATTATCAGGCTTTGAAGAGGTGTAAAAAAGAGGGAGAAGCTATTTTACCTTGATGCCATCAAAAGAGCCACTCAACAACTCAGCCTGGACCGCGCGTACCATGAAATAGATCTTCATGCATCTCTATTGCCCTCCTAAAATTGCGGATAAGAGACAGAACACTCAAAGCGAATTCCCGGTCTGCTTTCTGCAAAATAAATCAATGAATAAAAAGAAGAAGAAGAGGGATGTTATCCTTCCATTAAGATGCAAAATATCAATTTAACAGAACATAGAGAAAAATTGGTATTTCACTTGGACATAGATAGTGAATATCACCTTTGATAAATGAAGCTTCATATTAGCACCAGTGGCCAAGGGAATGATCAACTCTCCTTCCAATGGTTCCTCAGTCTCAGACTGATAGGTTCCGCCAATCCAAGATGCCTAAAATGGCATGAAACAGAAACACCAAATACAGAGTCACATATTTGAAAAGCAAAATGAACGAAGCAACAACGTAGACAGATAGCTCCAAATCTATGAGACATTACACTCACAAAATTTCTAATTTCTTTGTCGGTGATATCTGCCAATGGTTCATCCAAAGAGATTACAGCTACTTCATTTTCATCTGTGACAAATCAAAATATTACCGAAAGTCCAAATATGTTAAAAATATAAAACTTCTCATCATATCCATTTGGTCTTTCCTTTATGCATGTCATGGAGTACCTGGAAGTTGAATCTCAGCTTTGTCCGAACCAAAAACAATCTTACTACTCAGGGCATTGCCAAAGATGCCATCATCTTTTGCCAGTAGCTTGGAATCTGCAGGTACAAAATATTCACATCAATACTAGCTCCCACCATAAAAATGGAAAAGATAAATTAAATTAAATGCTTAATAACATCAAATGCAGAGACCATCAACTCCGGTAACTTCCAGCATGAAAACAGCACGAGGCCTATTGAACGGATTAGGCACAAGAACTGATTCAACTGCCAAAAAAAATAAAAGAAAAAGAAAACAATATCATGAACCAATTCCAACAAAATTTAGAGATGGGGAACACTGGGTAACTAATTTCCAATGAACCTAACCTTAGATGAACTAGCTGCAGAAAGTGTAGAAGGTGGTGCAAATCCAAGCAAGACCGAGACCACAGCACCAGCTTCTGCGTCCACAATTGAGTGGAGCTGTAATGTCAAATATTGGTAATTAGAAATCATGTGGGGGAGGCAACCGGTGCAAGATCAAAGTATTAAGACAACAGCAAAGACAACTGTATACTAGCAATTGACTTATTTTTACGACCTACCAATAAATCTATGCAATGCAAGCACAAAGTTCGAATATCATGACGGATTCGAGCATGATTGTGATACAGCAAACAAATGGCAATCAAGGAACTTCTAGAATCTTCTCATGTCAATCACCACATATAAAAATTCAGTTACATTCCCAGACTAGCAAAAATTAACAGCGAATCCAGGTTCAATCTAACATGAAAATCACTAATATCTGTTCAATCTACACTCAAGAACAATTGTGCACATCACATACAACGTAATCAAGGAACAACCTTTTTAAGTCAAAGAATTGTAGCAATTGGATAAACTGCTCATATCAATAGAAATGTGATCTGGTATTAATTAGTATCTAATAACCACCGCACAATTTCAAGCTCGAACTTAAACAATTCCAATCCCACATATAATTTCACAGCCTTGTTCCAATCTACTTCTAATTTCTTCTATTCTCTGACCAAATCACATAAATATAAGGAAAAATAGCAAAACCCTCCTCTTTATTTTAAATTTATCGAAATGTCGCATTCTATCTCATGTTTTCAGGAATTTGAACTTATCTCCTACGTTTTACAAACCGTGTTAAAACTATTCGTATGTTTCATAAATCGTGAAAAACCTCCCCAGAAATTGTGAAAAACCTCCAACAGAAAATTCACAGTTATACATAGATTTTCTCGAACCGAATTCAACATAAACGCAATGAATTGACAGAGAAGAAATTGGGGAAAAAAAATTACCTTCACAGCATCGTCGGAAGATTTGCGGAAAAACTGTTGAGAAGAGCTGTCGACGAAGAAAACAGATCCAGAACTTTCGGCCTGAATCAAATTGAAATCAAAATCGAAATCAAAGAACGAGATAATCAGATCGAGAAAAGACTAGAAAACAATTGTACTTAACAAAATTGGTCATCAGAGAGAGAGAGAGAGAGAGCAAACCCTAGATTGCGAGCAGAGAAGCAGCAAGATGAAGAGAAGGTAGAATCTGTGGAAGTCCATCTTAGAGAGAGAGAGAGAGAGAGAGAGAGAGAGGAAAGAGAGAGAGTCTAATCTATGGCCCCGAGTACGGGAAAGGAAGGAAGACGAGTTCGATCGGGCGAGTCGGAGATTTCTTGACACCCAAACCGGAGAGATAAAACGACGTCATTACGAAAGTGACAGTTAAACGACGACGTTATGATCATTGAGCTGGAGTTAATGGGCCTAGCCTGTTATGCGTCCAGATCAGTGAATCACAAAAAATAAAAAAAAAAAAAAAAAAAAAAAAAACCTCTAAAACAAAAATGTTTACGTTTTTTTTTTTTTTGTCATTTCTTAATGCTTATTTAGAAAATTATGAAAACAACCTCTCAAACAAATATGTTCACGTTTTTTTGTCATACTTATGTAATTAAAAGTTTAAAAAACTGAAGCTATCATAGCTAAGATAATAAATCAAAGATGTGCTTTTTGGAAGGTAATCCTACAATCATCCAGTTATGGTTACTTCCATATATATAATTTGGTACTTTCATATCTAATCTCAAATTATATCATCAATCTCATATTGGTCCCTCATTTTTGTTTTTTAAGAACATTTTATCTCGAACTTTTATGTTGTTAAACAAATGGCTCATCAATTAATAATCCACTAAATTTAGACGGAAAAGCGTCATATGAGCGTGATTTTACCATCATTCTTTTTTATTTAAAAAAAAAAAAGAAAAGAAAAGAAAAGAAAAGAAAACATTCTAAATCAACCCTACTTTTATATCCTTGCCACTGGCATCAGTACTTGGTAGCAGTGATGAACCAACAAAGGGAAATGAGAAATGAGAGGTTTCAGTCAAAACTACCATTTACATTTGCAATACTACATAAAAGCAACCATAACAGTCAAAATGACCTGAAAATCCAGCATTTTCTATATTCTTATTTACAAATCTAGTCTAATATTTACCAATTTTCTTGTTGAAGAATTTACATAAAATGGCCATCTTTAGACACCTTTTTTAAAAAATAAAAACTTTTAAATTTATTTGCAAATTTGAATAAATTTCAAATTCCATACTTCTATGTTTCCATGTTTACCCTTCCAAGGAAGGATTTTCCTAAATTGATTGACTACTTTATTTATTTATTTTTTTGGCTATTCTTAAAGAGAGGATTTTCTTTTTAATTTTTCCATCTTGCTACGTTATAATTAAGGAATTGCTTCTTTTTGGCACTTTATTTTTTTTATTTTTGCTTTTTTTTTTTGGAGAGGAAGTTTTTTTTTTCCCGCCCCTCTTGATGATGACACGTAATCAAGGAGGCAGTTTTTTTAACTTTGTAATTTCTTTTATTATTATTATTTTGTTGCATATTACTAGCATTTGTTATTTGTTAAGTTCTTTTTTAGGTAACTATTTTTTTTATTAACTGTGTTCAAATGATAATGACATTGTCAATACGGCTTTGTTTGGTATTCAAGTTTAACTCCAATTAAACTGTATTTTTTTTAATATTAATTTTTGTCTTTTTCTAAAAAATTAATAAAATTTATAACTAATTTTTAAAAAACCAACCAATTTTAACTTAAAAATTTCATATCTAACTTACGAACTAAATGCAAGCGTAGTATTTGTTCAAGGACATGAAAAAAATCAGATCACCACTTTAAAATATATATATATATATATATATATATAGTGATCAATACACATTATATTCATTACTTCTTCATTGGTGGTGTCTTTTCATGTTGAATTAGTCATTATAAATTCTATTGATCGATTTCATTTATTGAGTCAACTCATATATTCACACAATATTGACAAGAAATAATAAAGAGACTGAACTGGAATAAACGCACAAAAAATTTGAATCATTATTAAATTGAACTTGCCTTTAAACAAAAATAAGATATATTCATAAAACATATTATGATAACATACTAACCTTGTCAATATGATATTGACATTAATAACAAATAAAATATTTTAAACCGTAGGTTGATTTTCATAACATATTGATCTCGTCAATATGATATATTCAGTAACTTGCACTTTAGAGTGTAAGTTAGATCTTGTAGGAGTTACCATACGTGTTTTTTTTTTTTTCCCTAATTTAAATTGTATTGGGTATACCAGTCAATATAAGATAGACAGTTAATTTTGTTGTTCCTTTCTTGTTTGATAAAATTAATTTTGGATTATTCCACATAACCCCCAAATTTTCTTTGAAATTAAAAAAAAAAAAAAAAAAAAACTTTGCAAACCTAGACCTGGAAATCTAGACTAACTGCCACCCACCCAGGAGGTCGCCGTCACTGGAGGTCGCAACGAAGCTCATCATTACTGTTGTAACGAATATCTTGCTAGAGAATGATGACTATTGTAGAACGAAAGCCACCAGAGGTGCTCGCTGACCTATGGCGACGGTAAGGTGCGAGACTCGAGCTTCTCGCCTTGCAAAGAAGATTCGCGATTCCACGACTCGTAATTCTCGCCATCAATCATGCTCACAATAGCGACAATGACAAAATGATAACGGAACGGCGACGGAACTAAGATTGTATCTGGGGATGGCATTTTTATCCACGGGTGCGGATACCCACCCTCTTAGGGGTGGGTATGGAGATAGTATATAGATATGGGAGTTAAGATTAACCCCCATGCAAGTGTAGGGTGAGGTGGGATAAGCTCCCACATACCTGCACCCACCCCCCTTATATTCACCATTATAAAAATATATATTTGTATGTTTATACAAATTGAACTTTAATACTGTTTTAATGTTTTAGTTTTTTTATGAATTCAGTTTACAGATTCATGGAGTTTGGATTTATTTTTTAAATTTTAGCTTCATTTTTTGTTTTATGATTATGTTGCGAAATTTTATAAACACTTTACTGATATTTGTTTTGAGCTTTTATTTTTTAAATTCTTAATATATAAATAGATAGGGTTGGGTATGGGTAACAACCACAGAGAAATTACCCATCCCTACACCCACATTAAATTAGGCAAATCTGGAGGCTGGTTTAGGGGTAAAAAAAGGTGGTGCATATAAGAATGGGGGAAACATACTGCCCCGCCCCGCCCTATCACCATCCCTATCTGTAATAGGCAAGAAAGCAAAGGAGGGCCGTTTCTGGAAGAGAGAGCAGTGGGGAGAAGGAAGAGAGAGAAAAAAAGGTCGGGAGTAATTTTGATATTTTAATATACAACGACATGAATTTAGTCAAACTATGAAACTATTTTCCATTAAAACAAAAAACTGTTATTATTTATTCATTCTTAGATTATGATATTTTTGTAGTTTACTGTCCATCTCCATTTAAATGAATTGAATTACATATAAGTTCCATTATATTCCCCGTAACACCCCTTAAATCAGTAATGATTATTCTTCTATATTGATTTGCACTTAATTTGATGAACAATTTCAATGCGAATTTAAGTGAATTGTGATTGTCTAGACGTTCAAAGAGAAAATTTGAATTTAAAACCTCAAAGAAAAAGAAACAATCTTTTTAATGAAAATTCTAAGGAGAATTTCACTAAAACTAATTGAAATTTTTAAAAAAAAATACAGTGGGAGTTTTCAAAGTTTAACGAATTAATTAAGAATAATCTTACACTCCGAGAGATTTTTTGTTTAATATTTCGAACTACTATAGACATAAAGGGCAGTACACAAGTTGTACACAACATTATCAAAACAATAGATCTAGTACGTATGACTTGGCATACTAAGGGTTTGCTTGACAGGAAGGAGAGAAAATAAAAAAGGAGGGAGTGGCAGATCATCTATGTGACGAGAAATGAGAAATGAGGGAGAGGCATCACGAGAGACTCTTATGATGTTTGTCATGCAATTTGTCCAACAATCTCTTCAATTTAGGAGAAATCAAAATTCAAATATCTTAAAAGATTTGGAGTTTTTCACCTAATTAATCTCATATTTTCACTTTTTCTCTATCACCAAATAATTTTAAAATGCCAAAATTGTTTCACAAATCCCTCTAGCTCCTTCCTTCCACTTTCTCATACAAAACGCACTCTAATAAAAGATCTGAAAGCATCAAAATAGGGACTATTTTATAATCCTATTAAGATTCCACATGAAATAACTTTGAAGAATGACACAAGTGTTATGCATGCATGACGCTTACTATTAAAAGAAGATATCATGTGTGTATGAACGTGAGAAATTATATTCTAAACATAACTACGGAATAAAGTTTGACAATGACATTGGAAAAGAAAGCAAAAATTAGACACTAGTGATTGTAAATGGATCCACCTGATTCATCTTTCTGTCGTGTCACTTTTGCTTTGTTTATGCCCCTTTCCATCAAACTTCTTTTTCATACAAAAACTTTAGAAGAATTTTGCTTCTTCCTTGAGCCTTTTTGTCAAGCTTATTGAAAATCGAGCATTGATTTATGGTGATGGCCCTGGAAATTTTATGTTCTATTTTTTATTTGATTTTTTCGTTTGTCATTCTTTATACAATATTAGTGAGACTAGCTACTAATTAATTAAATTATTTAGACATATGTATCTAGATTCAAACCTACTTTTTAAAATAGTAAACTCAAATTTTTGTGAGAGAAAACACTCGATGAAAAAAGTTTATAAAAAAAAAGTTTGAAAACTGAATTAACCTAGGTGCCAAACGACCTAGTTTTAAACCTTATTTTGGTAGGAAGGATTTAAGTGGTAATCAAAAGGATAGAGTTATTTGTTGAGAGGTGTATAGTTTTGCAGAGATATACAAAATGATGAGATATTTAAAGTGATCCAGACATAGATCCCTAATTTTGATCCCCCAGCCCCCCAATTTGGACAAATTAGGAAGGTTTTTTTTTTTTTTTTTTTTTTTTTTTTTTTTTTTTTTGTGATCTTGTACCAAACACCATATTAGAATATTCCCTCCCTCTTGATCTACCCAAGTTATGGCTACCACTATTTCTTAATTGAGACTCGAACTCAATACATTGAAAACAACTCGCCACTAAACGTCTGGTCCTAAATGTCTCTTTCTCATATATCGTATAATCATAATTGATAAGAAACTAGCATCTTAGGGCTAGCGCGACTTCGAAGGTTCCACACCGAACTTTAGAATAGGCCTCTTTAGATGAACAGGCGTCTATTAGCCGACGTTTTTTCTCCCTTTCCCACACTGATGGTTCCTTTCTATTCCCTATTCTTCTTACCAAAGATAGTTCAATGAGTGCACCAATTGGAAAACGAGTCCTCGTTGTTTTAATATGTATTTTGTGTCACACGTTTCGTAACATTGTTGCTAGTCGTGACAATGTTGAATTTCAGCACCATATGATAACAAATGTGGGCCACGAATATTGTTTATGCACTTTGGAAAACATCTTAATTATTGCCTATTTTGAACATTATTCTTGGATATAGTTTTCTGAAAAAGCAATGCGAATTCCCATTTATATGTGTGGTGCCTTGTATGTAAAGTAACCTAAAATAGTACTTAGGCATGCGATTGTGCATAACTTTTTTGCGTAAACTTTAATCGACACTCATGGAAAACTAAGCTAACTAGATAATTAGAACCGTTTATTTATTAGTCATATACGTTAATTTATCTTTTTCTTATTGAAGACATAGTAGCGACAATATATAAATTAGTGAAGTACAATTTATATGGAGTGCAAAAAGAGCACTTAAAAATTTAAAATATGTGGTTGTTGACTTTGTCTAGTTATAATTTCACAAGTGATTACATTAATGGCTTGTTTACTTTTCAAGAATAGGAAATCGGAATGGGGAATGAGAATCAATCCCATGTTTACTTATTTATTTTAATCCTAGAATGGGAGTGAAATTGTGTGGGGTCTACACTAATTTGGGATTGAATAAGGGGATTGACAATTCCAAGTCCCCCACCGGATTAGCACTCTCATTCCTGATATTAAAGTTAAATTACTACTTTGCCCCCAACTTGAAACTTATTTGATATGTTTATGATTGGAGACTTATTTTGTTTAAAAGATGATTATATCATATTCTATATTTGTTTTTAAATTTTTTAATGCTGCTTTTTAAATTTTTTAATGCTCTAGCAAAATTTAAAAAATGTGAGCCATAGTAAATAAATTTTAATTTTAGAAATATATTTCAACATTATGTTTTTTTTAAGCAAATTTATATTTCAAAAAAAATTTAAATACTTACTAAAATGAACTATTTATCTCAAAATTTGATTTTTTTTATTTAAAAAATAATCTTCATAATATAATTACTATTAGCATATAAATTACTTATCTCAACATTATATTTTTAAAAAATAAATATATATTTCAAGAGAATAATTCTATAATTAGTGGAACAAAATAATTTATCTCAAAATTTTTATCTTTTTTTAGCACAAAAAATAATCAATTTAGTATTAAAATAATTAGTATATAATCTACTTGTTTAAATTGAAAACACAAAATTAACTGAAAGGGAATATAAGTAAATTTACAACAACTGATTCCGATTTCTATTTTAAGTAAACACATGAATGGGATTGGCAGTGATTCTGACTCCAATTTCTGGAATCCAAATAAATAGCATATTATAACTCCGAATCCAACTCATTCTGAATCCTATCTACTCTGATTCATATTTACTTCGATTATACGTAAAGAAACATGTCATAAAAGGAACTTAAATCCTTCACTCTTGTTTTCAAAAAGATAAATAAAAAAATAAGACGTGTTTACACTGATGCTCAATCGGTCACAAATATTAACATTGTTATTGGGGTAAGTGCGATCAAGCAGTTGGTTACCGTATGTACTTGCTTGTTCACGATTCTTCTGGATCGTGATGTAGAGCAATGGATAATATATATATATATATATATATATATATATATTTGAGTAGTGCGGATGAGACAAGTTTAAGGTATCAATTTAACTGAGATCGACGCTTTTTCATAATAATTATCCTCTCTCGTCTTTAATTAAAACCATAAAAGAAAAAGTTCTTAGGAACTTATTTCACTTGTACAATTCTCTCTCTCTCTCTCTCTCTCTCTCTCTCCCCCTTTTCTTTTTCCTAAAGCCAAACAGAACGGAGCGCTTTGTTTGCTTTTTTCTGCGAGTGCGGGCTACAAGGACGTGTCCTAAGAAGACCTTTTTGAAATTGTGATCACGAAAAGGATTTAAAAATAAAATTAAAAAAAAAAAAGTTGTGCATGCATGGGAAAGGCTCATTTCCATTGCACGTGTAAAGTTTTTCACACAATGCTTGCTGCAGAATTTATTTTACCAAATTATTTATTATGTCTCTAAGTTTGTTTGAAATCATTATTATGAACTTATGTACATATGTATACGCAAAGGTTATATTTTACACATATATATGTATATACACGCAATATAAATTTATACTATTTGAAAGCAGGATCAACCGTTATGTAAAGCTTAACATGAGTATAACGGTTCTCTAATTACTGATTGGAAATGTCGATTGAATTTTTCTGAATTAAAGTAGAAAATAAAATGAAAAATGAGAACATAGATTTAACGTAGTTCGATAATATGCCTTCTTTCATCGTCTGAGAAAAGGGAGAAAATTTACTATAGTGAGAAGCAATCATAAAAATTGAGAGAACACAATGTCTAGATACCATATATTGAAATTTAAATTAGACTCTTAAGAAATTTATAACATATCCTAAAATCATGGAACTAAGAAATAAATTTAATGATTCCTAAATAAATTCAAAAATTCTAATTTATGATTTACAATAAAATGGAACTATCCTTATGCCCCCTATCAAACTAATGACCCAATAATCCGTGCAAAGAGAAATATTCAAGGTTAATTACATACACACATACACACATATATGCATAAATTAAAGATTGATGATATTTACATATAATAATATGTTCAAATTGCTATAATTAGCTTACTGATTAAGAAGGTGAAATATTATATAAAGATACAAATTTATATGTAAGTCGCACTTTCTTACGAATCAGTGTATAAACAACTCTACTCTATACACGCTTAAAACGTATTTGACAATACAATTGTGAATATATATATATGTATGTATGTATATCTCCCACATAAATATCGCAAAGTACTATATGAACATATTTAATGCAAATTTATTTGTTCATCACTTCCATCAACCAAACCTTTTTTCGTATTCTTGATCACAGTGGGGACACTTTGCATAAGATCATGGGGGCAAGGTTCTGGACTTTTCAGAAGCACAGAAAGCGGGTGAATGTGAAAAACATGATTGCCTCCTTTTCCCTCTGTCGGTACTTCTTTTAGTGTCCGTTTAGATTATAAGTTAAAATTAAGTTGATTATAATAATGTGGAATTTTACAGGATGTTTGACACATCATTTTAAAACACCCATCTCAAAATTTTTTTTGTCTTTTTCCTAAAAAATTTTTGTCTTTTTCTCAAAAAGTTTTTTATTTTTTCTAAAAATTCAAAAAAATTTACTATTAAAACTTAAAAATCTCAACTCAAACTTCTCCACCAAACACCCATTTAAAAATCAAAGTTGTGATCACGAGAGAAAAAAAAAAGAATATAATACGGATTTTTAAAAAGTAGGTGAGTTTGGCACCCATTTCATCTCCATCTCATTTCAAACTTTTTTTTGTCTTTTTCCTAAAAAATTTTTGTCTTTTTCCCAAAAAGTTTTTTGTCTTTTCCGAAAATTCAAAAAAATTTACTATTACAACTAAAATATTTCAACTCAAACTAACACACCAAACACCCCTAAGAATTTAAATTTGAAATTTAAGCTGATTATCAGACTCATGATAAATCCCAAGGTGACAATGGTGGGTTAGTTGTACAATTGACCAGCCAGGGAAGAAAATTCCGCCATTATAGCTCGTAGGGACGTCTGTAGTACTTTAGATTCTTTCTCACTAGTAAGAGTACTACTTCTGCATGCATGGCCCACCAAAGTTTGAATGGCTTTTGAGCTTTGATCTTGACTTTGCTTGCCTTGAATAAATTCAAAGCAAATGTGTGATCTTTATATTACTTTTTAATATTTTTCTTAAGCAAACACTTTCTGCATTATTTATCCAAAGATTATTACCTATACACTAAGAAATTTAGACATACATAGATACATGCATAGCAAATATATATATATATATAGGGGGAGTTTGGTGGAGTAGTTTGAGTTGAGATTTTTAAGTTAGAATAGTAATTTTTTTTGAATTTTCAGAAAAGACAAAAAAATTTTTGGGAAAAGACAAAAACTTTTTGGGAAAAAGACAAAAAAAATTTTGAGATGAGATGAGATGAGTGGGTGTACCAAACGCCCCCATAGTGTCGAAGTTAGAATATTTTAGTGTGAAGATTAATAACTATATAATTGATAATTAATGAGGGTCAATAATGATCAAGTTTTATTTTTAATAGGTGTTATCATGAAATTTTATTCAAAATCATATGCTACTTTTAGAAAATGAAAAATAAAAATTGCAGGGGCTTTAGGACTTGTTTGGTACTCAATTTTATTTCAAATTAAAATGTATTTTTTCATATCAGTTTTTATCTTTTTTATTTTTAAGTTTTTTATCTTTTTTGAAAAAGTTTTTTATCTTTTATGAAAAGTCAATAAAAATTATTATTGAAACTTAAAATTTTTAACTCAAATTCATTCACCAAACTGACCCTTAATCCCTCCTTAGTCCTTCATTTCCTCCGTTCATTATATAAATAAATAAATATATATATATATATGTTATGATATGACATGAGTCATTATGTGTATGAAGAACAGATGCTCTTTTCTTCCCTCTTCACATATTTTTGTTGACTTCAGTTGCAGATTAGAAAATCGAAGACTCTAGACATATAGACATTTAGGCAAAATATGACACACAAAATATGACGTTTGATTTAAAATATAATATACATGCGAGGGATAACCCCGAAAATCTCGTATGAAATAAAAAGGAGCAATTATGACACCTTGATCGTCTCATCGGAAAATCAAAAACTTTCTTTTAGCTATCATTATAATCTGGTTCTTAATGATTTTTATTTAGTAAAGAGAAATAAAATTATTATAAAAATTTAAATCTAGGAATTTATATATCCAAATCTTTCACTCATTGAGCAAGCCATACCAAAATAATAATAACCCAGTTGTACTAAAAATAAAAATAAAAAAAGATTTCTTTTTCATTTACACACATATAAATAAATAAATAAATATGTGTACACATATTTATATAAATTAAACCTTTCTCTAGCTAGCTCCTTTTCCTTTTCCTCTCCTCATAAACTTGGGTGGTTTTACAGGTGCAATTTCATAATTGGGAATTCAAGTTATAATCTCATGGCAAGATATCGGAAGTCGTCATCAGTGCTTGTTGATCAACTTTCAACCTCAAAAAAACCAAAGGCAGTAGTTTTACTAGTAGTAGGACTTTCTCTACTTATTGGACTTCTCTTGGCTTTATCAATACTATCCTTTGCTCGTCTCACAGAGTTTTCTAAGCACTTTGTTGTGCCTTCTTCATCGTCGTCGTCGCCATCAATAACGACTACGAAACTTGTCTCTCGATCTCCAGCGGCGGTGGTGGCGGCAGCATCGGTGCAACAATCTAATGTGAAATTGCAGCCTAAACATAGATACGGTGGTGGCGTTAGGCACCACTTTGAAGCCTCTGCGCATGAAGTCCCTAGTGGCCAAAATCCTGATTCCAACAGGTAAGTTATATATGGCAAGCAGACATATACACACACACACATATAAATAGAGAGAGAGAGTGAAGGAAAAAAAAAAATAACAAGTATATTTTAATACTTGTATATAAAGTAGAATAGATAAAGGACATCATCATAAATATATTGTGTTTAGCATGTTGTAATAATTCCTTGACAGGATTAAATTCTATGTGCTAAATGAAAATATATGTATGTTCTTGGTGATGCTATGAAAGATTATGTGTATATATAGCATGTGTGCGCCTATGTTTGTGATTGCTGAGCAGGTTATCCTCTTCCTTTTTTTTTTTTTTTCTTTATTATGAACTGTATTTAATGGCCTGTTTTGAATCGTAAATTCGAATAAATATTAAGTAGAAAATTTAAATTTTTGTTTAAAAAAAAGCAGAAAAAAAAAAGAAAAAACTGTGAATTCGGCTTAATTTTTCAGGTTTATATATATATATATATATGCTTCGGTGGAAATTATAAATGTTATTAATTCTTTTTCTGAAGGGGTCTTGAAGAATAGGATATATGCATAATTTTGACTAGCTAGGGCACTGGTTTCGGCATTAATTTTTGTCGTGGATCATGCCTGTAGACCCAGGAAGCTGGCACTCTAGAAAAGTCATTGCTTTCTTATGATTTTGTAAACAATGACCATAATAAGTGTTTCTGGCCAGCTAGCTACGTATAGTTGCAGCTCTTACACACCAAGATATGCATATAGAAAATATATATATATATATATATGTTATTTGTCTTTAAAAAAGAAAAAAAAAAGGGTCAAGAAGAAGATCAAGAAGAAAAAGATATTGTTCTGATTTTAAAACAAAATTACAGATTAATGTTCTCTTTAATTATATTATTTCAACCAATTACCCACAAACCACTGCCTGACGGTGAATGATTGCTGTGATGGGTTAGTTCATAGTTGTTTAAGATTCGAGCATTAGGTGATCTTTTTGAAAGTAAAAAATGTGAAGATTTGTCTTCAATCAGCTTAA
Organism: Ficus microcarpa; assembly: GCA_025413485.1. Lineage (NCBI taxonomy): Eukaryota > Viridiplantae > Streptophyta > Magnoliopsida > Rosales > Moraceae > Ficus > Ficus microcarpa. The sequence goes on along the minus strand of CM046382.1, from coordinate 14,385,947 downwards.
TTAATACCTGATATAGAGTTCCGAAGATCACGATCTCACGTATCTTTATCGTTAGGCCCAAAGTGACGCATACCTCATCGAGGCGTATAAGGCCCGCATATAGGACTTTCAGCAAATATTTGTATTAGCAGTTGGGGAGCCTCTTTAATAACGCACATGAAATATGTTATAGTTGATTGTCCGCTTTCTGAACTTTTCTAAAAAAAAAAAAGAAAAGAAAAACTACTTAACCTACGGCGGCTAAATGAGGTTCAAGTAAATTTTTTTTAAAGCAAACATGGATAATAAATTTTGGACTTTAGATAGGCAAAAATTAGGAACAAAACTAGCTACAAGAACAGTAAAACACGCTATCTACCAAATTTTGGATATCAAGTAATGTGACTTTTTTTCTTTTTTTTTTTTTTTTTTCTTTTTGCAATGGAGTGATGGGGGACAATTAATTTGCTACATATTTAAGTTAATTATGCATTTCTAATGTTTAACCAATATATAGGATATTAACAAGTATACATATCGCCATACTCCTTGGTAAAAAATCAATAGTACATAATATAACTATTACACCAGTTGTCAATCTAGTTGGAATGTCTCATAATATTAATCTGCAGCTGCCCATTATCTTCGATTTATTTTTAAAAAAAAAAAAGTGTATTGCATCTCTATTTGGCTTACTTTGGCAAACTATGGTTCCATTTAGATAGATAATTAATATCATGATATCCCTTTAGCTAATACATCCATGCAAATTGTAACGTGATATCACTCTTTTACGTAAAGGTGAGTGATAATAATACTAGCATCAGGAAAATTAACACATCCTAATTTATTACCAAGTAGTTAATCTATCACTAAGTTCCTCATTCATATTATTAAAAAGGAAAAGCAAATTACAAAAGAGCCAAGAACATGAAACAGAAACCACCCAAGAGAGAAACTGTTTAAAAAAAAAAAAAAAAAAAGATTCAACCAAAGGCCAATCGATGAGTTCAAAAAATAACAAAACTAAAGCTGTCGTTTGGTTTCCCATTCCAAACTTAATTAATTTTTTTCTGAAACAGCTAAATCAACACATACTTTCAAAAAAATATCAGATCATAAATTTGTAATAGACTTCGCTTTTAAAAAAATATCAGAATTTGTACTAGACTTCGTTTTTTTTTTATTTTTTGGTAGTAATATAATAGACTTCGTTAAAAATCATAATCTCATAATTAATATTGAAAATGACACAACCGAAAAATTAATGTTCCTGGAATTGGGGCCACTATACAGTAATTGCACAGAGGACTTTGGTTTTTGGTTTTCATAAACATGAAAAAAAAAAAAAAAAAAAAAAAAAAAAAAAAAAAAAGCAAGAGTCACATGGATCAGATAAGCAGATCGTGATCGAGCTAGGAGGACAAAGAAGGAGCTGGCAACAAATATAGTTAATTTAAAGATGTCAACAAATAGCATGTTTTGAAACAATCATAAATTATATTGATTATATTAAATATCATTAACTAATGAAAAGTAAATCCTATTATTTGCAGGATAATTTAATGATAATTTCATTAGAATGTGAAGAGCTCAATTTCTCCAGACTTCGCAATTTTTTTTTTTTGGCACTTTTGGATAAATGCCACAAAATCATGGCTTGGATTCATTTTTGCTACACATGAAAAAACTCTTCGCAAAAAATTCCATAGATGACATCAAAAATACTTATTTATCTATTTATTTTAAAATACTTTTTAATAAGTAGCTATATTATAACCGTCTAGTTACAAGTTGGTGACCAAATGGATAAACAATTAGTTATTGATTGCCGACTTGTTTCCAATTCGGTAACCACCACCGCCAGCGGGTTACCAAGCTGGTTCCCAACCGGAAACTTGGTAACCAACTAGTTACGCCAATCAGAAACTTGGTAACCAAGAGGTTACCAGTCGGAAACTTTTGATTTTACCAGATATTTTCGCTTCCACCACTGAAATATTTAAACAACCACCTATATTTTAACAAATATCACCAAATTTCTATAAAATTTATAAACCATATTAAATTCACAAAAATATTGGAATTTCTAAATTTTGTAACTGGAATATTAAAAAAATATTAAAATCCATCATTGTAAGCCGTAAAAATTCAACCAAATTCCACAAAAAAAACAATTTAAATAGTTCAAAAACGGCATCGACATCCTCCTTGCCTACTCATTTCTCTGATTCGCCAGCAAGGCTAACAATCACTTCATTGCTCGCCCTTCGCTCTCCTTGCCCGGATCCGCCATATGCGGCAATTCCTTGCCTTGCCCATATTTACCTCCTCCTAGGTCCGTCCTCCGTCAATGACGATTCTCTAACGAGATTACAAATTGTTGTGCTTCGAACTCCAATGTCAATTTCTGTTATATGCTAACCCTTGTTTTTGGTAGGACTTGAGCACCTAGGACAATGAGAAAAACCTCATGACCATAGTCGTCTGGGCAAAAGAAGAGGAGAACTTCACAGCAAAAGGAGAAGCTTTTAGAAAATTTTTTTGACTTATTTGCATAAATTCCCCATAAACTTTTCGAATTTGACAATTTAGTCTCTAAACTTTTTTCCTGACAACCCGTTGAACTTCTAATTTTTTTACAATTCAGTCATTTTTAGTTAAATTCATTAAAATTAAGATTTTTTTTTTTGCACAATACTTGTACATTATAGCTCAAAAAGGACAATATTGATCAATTTTTGCTTAATTTTAATACAAATTTCATTTAAAATTAAGGTTTATGTTTGAGTATAATTGAATTAAGGTTAAAATTTTAAAAGGGGATTATATTGAAGTTAAGTAAAAATGATCAACAATGCTGTTTTTAGACTATAATGTGCAAGCTATGTGTAAAAAACCATTCAAGTTTTTATGAATTTGAGCAAAAAGGACTAAAATGCTAAAAATTATAAATTCAAAGGGTTGACTGCCAAGAAAAAAAGTTTAGGAAGTAAATTGCCAAATTTAAAAATTTCAGGGGTATATGTACAAATATTTCAGTTTTTTTTTTTAGCTTTTATTTATGTCAGTTTTTTTAAAGACTTTATAAATGTTAGTTTTAAAAGAAGTATAACAAACAAAAATTTTATTTCATTTTCCTAAAATTGCTTATATAGATTTTCCTAAATATTAATGCCATATATATATATATATATATATATATATATTACAGGAAGGGGTAATTTTGTCCAAACGAAAATAATTGTGTCCCAGTCCATAATATTCCTAAAATGCCAACCAAACAAGTGCATAGACTTTCCTTTCCATTCTATTCCATTACCATTCCCATGACCATTACCATTACCATTCCACCCTTGCAACCAAACTTGCCCAAAAGGTTAAATCAAGAGTTTTCAATTAAAACCATAAAATACATACATATATATATATATATATATATTTTTCTTAATTGCTCTTTTAAGTGTACTTTAGAATTTGTATTAATAAGATATACATAACTTTATTTTAGTATTTTCTACAGATAATTAGAAAATTTTAAAATAATTTGAACACACTAAAATTCTCTAAAAAATGTAATTTCAAACTTTTATTAAAAAGTTGTAGCTTTTGTTTTTGAAAAAATTAGGTAAATTGACAATTTTTAAATAATTATTTTAACTTAATAGTCAAAATTTTATTTATTCAATAAATTGACCATATTGATCAATGATTGACCATTATCAACAAGTGAAAAATACATATTGATAATGATTCATTATTAATTGATCATTCTTTAAAAATGATCATTCCTAATATTACAAAAATTTTTAACTTTGTTAAAAAAAAAAAAAAAAAAAAAAAAACTTCTTTAGAAAAGGTAATTTATCCACATATCTCATTATTCTTCTTCTTCTATGAACTAAAAGCAAAAGTATGGGTATGTCTTCAAAAAAAAGCAAAAGCATAAGCATGTCTTCAAAACCGAGGAAGGAAGATGACTGTTTAAGAGTCCAGAGGGTGAAAATCTAAGAGTGCTTTCATATCTTTCTAATAAATAATTGTCATAGGCATTATATCCTTTTATAAATTAAAAAAAAAAAAAAAAAACCTTAAAGTTATTTTCAAATTGAATTTAAGAAAGCTAGATTAGTACGTAAATCCATAGTTTACAATATCAACTTTTTTAGTATGTAAATCCATAGTTTAGAATATCAACTTTTTTAGTGTGTAAATCCATAGTTTTGTACATGAGTTTCCATGTGCCAAGCACGTTGCTCCAACTAGTTTATTATAAAAGATCAGTGTAAAAAAATAGCAAATTTGAAATTTGTACTCCAATATATTATGTTCGTTCTCATATATATATATATATATATAATTATCATTAACCTTTGGAATTCGTCAAAATAAATTTTAGTATTTAAATAATTTCAAAATGACAAACGTAATTATATGATTAGATGTGATATCAATTAAAAACAATCAAATAGCAAATTTACCATTTGTTACCAAGTCTATCATGTGATAAAAATAGCATTTTATTTTAGAGTAATTTTTATTTCAAATGTCATAATTTAAAATCGATACATCATTAATAACATTACTCTAACAATTAAGTGTCGTATGAATTAGTATACATCAAATGTTTAAGCTCACATTTGGTGATACAGTTGAGTTTAAACTCAACTATATTTTACGGTTAGTTTTTTGTCTTTTATGAAAAAAATAAACAAAAATTATAGTTAATTTTTAAAAAGTCAACCAATCTCAACTTAAAAATTTCATCTCATCTCAAATTCAACTCAAACACCGAACGAAACCTGAGATTAAATTTATAATAGCTGTCACTATTCATTAATAAATGGCCAACACACAGATAAGATCATTGAACAAGGGGCCATAACAAAGGTCTACGATGCATTTATTTCCATAATTTAATTAGCTGTCATGGGACTGGCCAGCCAATGTGACACTTCATCTAAGGAACTTAAATTAATGCATAAATATTAAAAGGTCATTCAAAGAGCCTTTTTTGGCTGGAAAAAGAGACTCCACCGAGCAAAGAAAGATAGAAGCTAAAAGCTATATATATATATATGTGTGTGTGTGTGTGTGTGTGTGTGCGGGTGTATTTATAGCCTACAAGGGGGAGCCACGTCCTAGTGCATGTCCCAGCGAATAATGTCTACGACAATTGGTTGTTGGCTTTTATTTCTGCAATAAGTATGCCAAATAAGCCTTTTTCTTTCATTTTGATTCCAATTTTGTTTTCGCTTCTGTTGTTACACCGGCCGTAAAAGTTGGAGAGAATAGTAAATAATTGGTTGGATCTGAAATTAATGTCAAGTTATAGCTTCTATACTTCTACAAGAAAACGATAGTTGCAGATGCATATACATATATATACATGGATAGTGATCTATATGCTGACTGTTTTATACGTCGTGATTTATCTTATATTATATCAATTAGATGATTTAAATGTAATATTTTTTAATAATATTCATTATTGTTACTAATATCTTAATAGTATCATATGACAAGATTATAAATAGAAAATTATATATAAAAAACAACTGGTTGTAACAAGTTTTTAAATAGATAATTACAAATATCAAATTTGTTATATGATACTATATACGAGACATTTTTTTATATTTATGTGATTCTTCATTTTAAAAATTGTAACAATTAATTGATTTACGTATAATTTTTTTATGAATAGTCTTGTCATATATTACTATTCATATATTGATGTAGATGATAAATATTACTACAAGATATTACATTTAAATCACTTTATTAGGCTTTGTTTGGTTACGAAACTCAAATCTCAAGTTTGAACTAAAAATTTTGTCTTCTTCTGAAAAAGTTTTTTGTCTTTTCTAAAAAAGTTTTTTATCTTATCTAAAAAGTTAACAAAAATTACTGTTACAACTTAAAAATTTAACTCAAACTTACACACCAAACACTATTATAACACAAATTACTTTACAAGCGATGTAGGAAAGACATGATATATACATGTTAATGTTATGCACGTATATGCAGATAATCTATATAGCAGTGACATTACAAGTTATATATTGACGAACTTAACATGAAATTAATCCATAATTTAATAAGTACGTTGGAAAGAAAATAGAGAATATAATTGGCATTTTATGGTGTTTGTGGCATCAAGAAGGTACGATTCAGAAAGATTTAATTTGTCAGCTTAATTAATGTTGTTGTTAGAAGGAAACTTAAAGAGAAAAAAGAAAATAATCATTAAAAAGAAAAAAGAAAAAAACCAAAGCTGTGAATGGAGAAAATATAGAGAAGACTCGAAACAGTCTTATTTAGGATAATAGGAGACATTACAAGCGTACACATGCTTCCTTTGCAAGTACATATAATATAATTGACTTCTCTAAGAAAACATGACTTAATTCCAACGAGGCATTTGATCACCCTAAAACAACTACTAGAAAAGCTTGAGCACGTTTATAATAATAATCATAAAGAATGAAACCCCAAATAGCTATGAACGTATCACTCTCAACAATGTTTCTATATGACAAATATAGAACATATATGTTATAGCTACTAAATACGGTACTCATGATGGTGATGCATTGTTGCTTAGTGGTGACCACCACCACCACCACCAAATCCAGCTCCACCGCCAAATCCAGCACCGCCGCCGGCGCCGAAACCTCCTCCACCACCGAAACCGCCGCCGCCACCACCGCCGCCGCCGCCTAGTCCACCACCAACACCTCCTCCTTTACCGAATCCGCCACCAGCTCCGAACCCTCCTCCGGAACCACCTCCTACACCACCTCCGCCGCCAAAACCACCTCCTCCACCAGCACCACCGCCACCACCGACACCTCCGCCAGCACCACCACCATACCCTCCTCCGGCACCGCCACCTAGCCCTCCGCCACCTCCAACGCCTCCTCCGCCACCAGCTCCCCCACCACCTCCTAGCCCACCACCGTGGCCACCTCCAAGCCCACCACCACCTCCGAGCCCACCACCATGGCCACCTCCAAGCCCGCCACCACCTCCGAGCCCACCACCGTGGCCACCTCCAAGCCCGCCACCACCGTGGCCACCTCCAAGCCCGCCACCACCTCCGAGCCCACCACCGTGGCCACCTCCAAGCCCGCCACCACCTCCGAGCCCACCACCGTGGCCACCTCCAAGCCCACCGCCTCCTCCATGGCCAAGTCCGCCACCACCTCCAAGCCCACCTCCATGGCCAAGTCCGCCACCACCTCCGAGCCCACCTCCATGGCCAAGTCCACCACCACCACCTAGGCCACCTCCATGGCCAAGTCCACCACCACCACCTATTCCACCTCCACCGCCTAGACCACCGCCGCCACCAAGACCACCACCGCCACCGAGTCCACCACCGCCACCGAGCCCGCCACCGCCACCTAAACCCCCACCACCACCAAGCCCGCTGCCACCACCTAAACCCCCACCACCACCTAGTCCACCTCCACCACCTAAACCACCACCGCCGAGACCAGGCCCTCTCAAAGGCGGTTTAAAGTGAGGCTTGATAAAATGCGGACGAGGGAACAAGTGCTTGTCCTCTTTAGCGTCCTTGCTAACCTCAGCTGCAACCAAACCACATACAAGAAAAACACACAAGAAATACGACACCAAACGACCTGAAACACCCCTCATTGTTGTTTATGGTCGTCAGAAACACAAAATATATTGACTCCGATATTCTCAGTTTTATGTATATATATAAGAGTTATATAAAAAGCTCACTAGCCGTGAAGAAGTATACTAGTGCAGAAGAAGAAGAGAGTATATATAGAGTGAAAAAAGGAAGAAGAAGGTTAATAAATGAAAAGGAAGTTTAGAAGGGGAAGGTGTAAAATCACCCAACTGTCACGATTGGAGGAAATAAATGAGCTTCATCTGTCTTATGTGCAGATAATTTATTCCTCTCCAACTGTCCTCATACGCACCCTACGCGCTTGAGAAACAGATTTATTATTATTGCACTCATGTTCCTGCATTAGATTAGGGTTTTGACTTTTTGGGCATTTTTCCTTTTGATCAAGACAATATATATATATATTTGCCTTTTCATGAAAGTGGGTCAACTTTCTGAGCTGGGTTTTGTCAAGTCCCAAGTTGATATGTATATTCATGAAGCGCACATAGTGATTTGATCAACTTGTTTATGAGCTCTGGTAGAGGATTTCCAGAATGTGAACACATTTATAATTGTTTTAAGCTTTTGATCTGATACCATTAATGAAGCAACCAAACAATTTTCTGTCAACGCTATTCCCTCTCTTTTGCTTACGAATAGTGTCAAGAACATCGATTCTAATATCAATTTTTTAAATATCAACTCACATGTCATTTTATCATCAGTAGAAATAATCAATTGATGGTAATATTTTAACCACTTACCAATAAAATAATAACAACTCATATGTCACATTGGATAATACTCAAGAATTGGGATTAAAGTTGATATCCCTTACATTTTTTTATTATTTATATATGAGTAATGCTAGATACACCAATTCTAATATCAACTTTTTAAGTATTAACTCACGTGTCATATTTTTATTAGTAGATGCAATTAATTAATGTGATACTTCAACACTTATCAATAAAATAATGACAAATTGAGATTAAAATTGATGCCAGTTGCATTTTTCTTCTCACATATATGAGTATATGTAGCAATTATTGTGATCCTCCCACCGTAATATATAGAAATTAAAAAAATATATGATATGACAGTTACTTTACGTGATAAGTACATTAAAAAACATAACAATAAAAAAAACTGGAAAGTTAAATTTCTTCATATTATGCGTATTTTTAAAGTTCATATTATTTAAATTAACTGAAATGTAACTCTTTTTTTTTAATTTCTAAATGTAATAGTGAATGTGTGGGAAAGATTATAGCAAAATCCTATGCATATTCTTATGTAGTTGATCATGAAGATAAAATGATAAAGCTAGAATTTGGTAGCACCGCGGATGTTTTAATAATTTCTCTCTCAGTTAATAATATAGATCATAAAAAATGTTATTTGTAATAATTTATGCAACTGTGGCCCCGTACTCGAACCCTCGAACTTAATTGTTTCACGACTATAGTACAATAACTAAACCCATCCCCAAGAATTCAAAATAAAAGATCTTCAAAACCAGAAGATAATGAACGAAATAATATCAGAGAATAAATTGTACTATATGGCAACTTTTCTAGAGATACAGCAAATATTTTAAATAGTAATTTTTTTTTAAATCTTGTTTATATTTGTGCATGGTTTGCTTTATCCTTTAGTTGATCATTTTTGTTGATGAATTTTTTATGTGATTACATGCATTAATTGTTTCTTCTTTTTTAATTAACAGATTAGTAATCATCTTCAAATAATTTATTTCGTATACATATTATGATTATGCATAATTGGTAGCCTTCTTATACACAGGGTCTAATAATCAAAGTGCCCATAACAAACCTCACGTCTTCTTGTCCTTCAAAAAATTCTTCATCACATAATTCTACTACAAATAATTATTTTCATCTAATTGCACATTAATAGATTGAAGAGAATCATCTCTCCAACCATTATGAGAAAAAGAAGCAGATAAAAATCATTGAGAAAAGAAATTGGGATACAAAACGAAAATAATAGAAACGAAAGTGAAATATATACATATTTACATATATATATATATGCCAACAAATTTCCAATCTCCAAAAACGCTGCGCACAAAAGTAGTCCTTAACGGAGCAAAATCCTCAATCAAACACACAAAGCAATATTATTAGATATGCATGAACATGAATGCATGGAACAAAAATCGTTTTTAGAGTTTGATGGAATAGTATACTCGTGTATGTTAGTAGGTGTTTTCTCTTTTATATATCATTATTGTTATGATAGTTTAGCAACATTTTGTGCTTAATTTCTTTCCGTTGTTATGTTTAATAGACATCTTGAAAGTAATAGCCCTCCAAAATCCACCACGAGCTTCACGACTAGAACAACTTTCATTAGCATACTTGAGCTTGGTTTGGATTTTGAAAAAAGAATAATAATATCTGCTTTTTTTCTTGGAGCCCATATTCGACTGTTTATTTAAAAAAAAATGAAATCGTGTGTCACATATATTGAGCCGAATTTAATCCAAAATAATGAGAGAAAGAGAATTCCAAATTTAACTGTTTGAGAATCCATTGAGTAGCACAATACGTAACATTTATATTTCTTAAGATGACAACTTCAAAGCAACGGCAAAAACAGAAAGAAGGGAAAAAAAACGACACCTAAATAGAAAAACGCACCTAACATGTGAAGCAGCAAGCTGCAAGCCAAACTGGCTGCGTTTTGTTTAATTAGAGAAAGCTATATAAGCATGAGATATCATGTGATGTCACACAGAGAATCAGATCCCGAACCAACTGGTAGCTAGCTAGGTAACTTTTTTTCTAAACAACCACGGATGGTACAATTTGTAGAAACTTTACAACCAATTTATGTAGTACAGCTGTAGAGGAAAAAATAGGCAACTATCCTTATAAGAATCGGGAAACTAATTGCCTACAAGTTAACTCTAATTCAAGTAACTAAATCACATTCAATCCCACGATTACAGGGAAGGAAATCTGGAAAGGAAATCTCAACACTCCCCCTTAAGTTGGTGTATAGATTTCCCACATGCCAACTTGTCGAGAAACTTGAGAATACTCGATTTGAAACCACTTTAGTGAGCATATCAACCAATTGGTCTTCGGATCGAATCTTAGGCAATTCCACAATTTTTTCATCCAATTTCTCTTTGATGAAGAACCTATCTACGTCAACGCGCTTCGTACGATCATGTTAAACTATGTTATGAGCAATATCACATGCTGGTTTGTTGTCACAATATAGTTGAATCGGATGCCTAAAAGGATAACCCAAATCTTGTAAGAGAAGTCTTAGCCATAATCCTTCGCAGAGTCCAAGTGCCATACCTCTAAATCTACTTCAACGCTTAAACGTGCCACAACATTTTGTTTCTTACTTCTCCATGTAACAAGGTTGCCACGGACAAAGGTAAAGTAACCCAAAGTAGATCGCTTGTCATTCGCTGCTCCAGCCTAATCAACATCAGTATATACTTCTATGCTCTGATGATCAGCATTCACTAGTACAAAAAGAGGATACTGCGATTGTTTTTAACCGTTGTGGTATCTTTTCCACGACAGTTTTCTAACCTTCATGGTATTAGGGTCGTGGAATCTATTTGGATTCTACGACGATTTTTTAATTGTCGTGAAATAGACAAAACGAGCACCAAATGGGGAGTAGATAGTAACTTTCCATTACGATTTTTTCAAAAAAACCGTCACAGAAAGTTAACCTACCATGACGGTTTTTTCAAAAAAAAAAAAACCGTCATGAAAAGTTAACCTACCACGATAGTTTTTTTAAAGAACAGCGTGGTAGGTGACCATTAAAAAAAAAAAAAAAAAAGAAAAAAACAATTCATGCAATTTCCCACGAGGGCAAATACCATGTGTTATCCATTGTACAGTCCAAATTAAAATAATAGTTAATCTTCAATTGATTTTGTGTCATAATGTATAACAATTATTCACAAAACCATACATTATATTACAAAACTTATAGATTGTCTTCGAACTATATTGGATAAACCGTATTACAAAATTAGCTCACTCTTGCCTTACTAAACTCATGTCAACATCTGTATTAAAATCCTTAGTTTGAAGCAAATATAGTCCATCAAAAGTCAATGTTATTTCTTGCATAAAGGCTAAAACAAAATAACCGTATTCAACATAACTTCTTGTAACGGACATCGAACAGTATCAATTAATGTTTTGTAGTTACGTCGCTTTCGTACTTCTTTTCCCACCAAAATCTTCCGGTCATTAAGTGCCCTAACAATTTAATAAAGTTTAAAACAGTTTAAATAAGAATAATGTAATGTCAAATCACAATTTGAAACATAAAAATATACTTACAACTTAATTAGGCCAAACATGTAATATGCAAAAACATAAATAATAAAATCAACACTTTTTTTCCGGAAAACAATCTAAACCAAATCCTCACCCAAACATTTTAAATCAATCTAAAACTAATCTTCACCCAAACACATAAATATCATACAATTGAGTATTTTGTCGAACATGTAATATGTAAAAGCATAAAACATAAAATCAACATTTTTTTTTGCAGAAAACAATCTAAACCAAATACTCACCCAAACATTTTAAGTCAATCTAAAACTAATCCTTACCTAAACACCTAAATATCATACAATTGACCATTTTGTCGAACATGTAATATGCAAAAATATAATCAAGTTATCAAAACTTTTTTTTTTTTTTTGCAAAACAATCACCCAAAAGCACAAACACAATTAACAATCACTCAAAATCACAAACACAATCAACCAAATGGTCTTCAAAATCATAATTTGTGTGGTGCAAGAGAAAGCAAGAGAGAGAAAGACTTACCAATTCCACGGGCATGGGTGTGGACGGTGCGGTAACGGGGTAGGCGGCGGAGGATGGGTTTCGAGGAAGAGATTGGAGGAAGGAGTCGCAGCAAAGATTGGAGGCTAGAGAGAGAGGGAGAGGCCCCAAAGAGAATGAATGGTGGAGTCACGGCCAGCGTAGATTGGAGGCGAGAGATAAAGGGTAAGGGGTGAGAGAGAATGGAGGGAGGGCGGCAGATATTGGAGGCGAGGTAGAGAGGGAGAGACGCGAGAGATAATGGAGGGAGGAGTCATGGAGGAGGAGATAGGTTTCGAAAGAGAGATTAGAGACAAGAGTGAAAAAGGCATGAGAGAGAATGGGTTGTGACCAAAAATTTGAAGAAAAAAATTTAAAATTTAAGATTTCAAAATTCATGTTTCCATGACCATTTTTTAAAATCGTCGTGGAAGTCGAACCTTCCACCACGGTTTAAAAAAAGGTCATGGAAGCCGAAACTTCTACGATCATTTATGAAAATAGTCGTGGAAGCCGAAGCTTTCACAACGGTTTTTAAGAACAGTCGTGAAAGCTTCCACGATCGTTTTCAGAAACCCAGTTTTGCGTCGTGTTTTTGCTGTACTTTCCATGATCATTTTTTAAAAACGGTCGTGGAAGCTCTATCATAGGATCCACATTTTGTAGTAGTTATTTTTAGTGAACAAAATTCCCTTTCCAAACGTACTTTTTAGATTCCTCAAAATACGCATGACTGTATTCATATGTTGTTCACCAGGCTAGAGAGGATTAAGGATTTGATTGTTTTGGAGATTTTTTTAATGGTTTGAGGTCTTGTTTTGCGGTGGATTTGTTTCAAACTGAGAAAGTAGACTCTCGGTGGGTATGGTTTTTGGTTTTAGAAAATAGGATGCTTTTTTTTTTTTTTTTTTTTGGGAGATGGCTCTGATTCAAACTCGAAAAATGGAGAAAACAACTCAATTTCTCATATCATTAGAATAGAACTTTACAACCAATTTTTAGAGTGCAATTGTGTAGGAAAAATAGGCAACTATCTATACAATAATTACTAAACTAATTGCTTACAAATTAACTCTAAATCAGGTAACTAAATCACATTCAATCCCACGATTACAGGGAAGGAAATCTGGAAAGAAAGTCTTAACAGTGGTCTTGTTCGTTCACCTAAGTTCAAATCCCGTTATCCCTCGTTAGATCCCCACTTTAGTATTAGTTGTTGATGCTTTGAGTTGGTGAATGCTGATGGTTGGCCATGGTTGGCGACGGCGGCGGAGTTGAAATATAGTCGAAGAAGAAAAAGTAATTAGAGAAGAACCTGTAAAGAAAAAAGTAACTAATGAGGTGTCATTTCAGTACTCCTTTTTTTTTTCCCCAAATATATTAGTATAACATCATCTATATACAAAATATGTATAAAAAACACAAATATAAAACAGAACACTCAGTAGTTTCGGTATATATGGAATTGAACCCTTAAATGAGAACCAATAACCGAACTTCGAAAGGGAATATCAGTACAGTTACCAATCGAATCCTTTTGGTTTTAGGTCGGTCCTCGTTTTTTGGGTTTTGATGGGACGGAAATCAATAGGTTTCCATTTTTTGATTTTCTTAAAAGGCCTAAATTAACCACTGTAGAGAGAAAAAAGAAATATTGTACTGTTTATAAATTTATTCCAATTCTAGATAACTGCACCTGTCGATCTAAACGCTCGGGTAGTTTTGGGAGGCGTCCCCAATGGACTTCCTTCTTTTTCATTTAAAAAAATAATATTAATAATAACAAACTGAAGGTAAATATGAATATGATTGGCATTTTTATCTCTATAATCGAACTATAAAGTGTGGTTAAAGTATAAATTGACGACAATTTCACGCTTAACTTCATAATCATAAAGTGTAAAGTTTACAATCTCTTACCTCTAAATTCACAGAGGGAAAAAAAGAAGAAGAAAAAGAAGAAGAAAGGAAATCAAACTATCCAAGAATATTTATCAAACCATCATACTCTTTATCCTCCCTTCCAAGTTAAAAAAAAAAAAAAAAAAAAAAGAATCGTTATATAAAGAAATAGATGAAAATTTAGCACTTAATTTCCCTTTGATCTCTACTCAAATTAGATTACCTGGTTAGGTATTTTAGAAATGTAACATGCATTAATCCGTTTTGCAACTCTAGGATCTATTGTTTGCTGTTTCTGATTTCATTTACAATAAATAAAATAAATAATGAACAAAGTTCTTCTTTCTTCGTTTTAGGGTCCGTTTGGTGAATGAGTTTAAGTTGGAAATTTTAAGTTTCAATAGTAAATTTATGTTGACTTTTTAGAAAAGACAAAAACTTTTTCAGAAACGACAAAAAATTTTTTCAGAAAAAAACAAAAACTGATATGAAAATTTTAAGTTTAGAATGAGAAACCAAACAAAGCCTTATTTTATTTTACTTTTCTACTCGTGTTACTATTATTAACTAGTTTAAAATGGAAGTTTTCATTATTAATTTGATGAATCGAAAACTAGGCGTTTGTTTTGAACATTTATTTTCTAAAAACGCCCTAAATTATTTTTTCTGTAATTTTAAGTATATTTTTATGATAAATTGATCGATTACCTAATTTGCAATTATGCGAAAGTAAAACTGTAATTTATTTTCCCTAATTTATAGTAGAAAAAAGATTTACGCTTATCAAGGAAGAGGATAAAGATTTACTAAGAACATATATAAATTTAAAAAAGTATACACATATTTTGCAAAAAAAAAAAAGAAAACTATCAACATCTTATAAAGAAAGTCCAAAATTGTGTCATATCGGAAAATCTAGAGAAATGCCCTTTATTAAATGATAATATCGAGAAAGGTATGTCCGTTCATAAACACCAAAAAAATCTCTCCCTTTCTCTCTCTTCATTTGTTTACTAGTTATAAACACGTGCTATGTACGTGTCTAATCAATTTGTCAAATAAAAAATTAATTAAGAGGTTATTATAA
The DNA here is from genome assembly GCA_025413485.1 of Ficus microcarpa. Classification (NCBI taxonomy): domain Eukaryota; kingdom Viridiplantae; phylum Streptophyta; class Magnoliopsida; order Rosales; family Moraceae; genus Ficus; species Ficus microcarpa. The sequence goes on along the minus strand of CM046382.1, from coordinate 14,370,481 downwards.
GAAAATAGTTGTTAGAGAACATTAAAGAGAAAATAATTTAGTAGTAACAAATTAAAGAGGAGTTAGTAAATTACTTAGAAAGTTAATTAGGTGATGTAATAAGAAAATAATAATTAAGATGGTCAAAAAAAAATTGTTTTAGTAAGGATGCATTTACAAAAAATTGTTTTTCAATATGGGAAAAAAAAAAAAACAAATAAAAACAAATAAAAAATGATGAAAGAAAGCAAATAAAGAAGAGATTGGCACGTGAACAAAAGTAATAAATAATTTTAAAGAGTAAAAAGAACAAAATATATATATCAAAAAGTTTCACGCAATTTGGATCGATTTTCAACTTACGACTAAATATTATGAAAAAATAGTAGTTGATAATCTGAAATAGTCATGAAAAAAAAAAAATAACAAGTATGCATTTACCTAAGAGAAGTTTTTGAATGAGGTAAAAGAGGGGGAAAAAAAAAGCAATTAAAGAAAAAGAAAGAGAGGAAAAAAAATGGGGGGAAATAATGAAAGAGAATAAAAAAAACAGTAATTGGCCTAAATAATCCCTGAACTCTTCTTAATATGACAATTTGGTCCCTTCATTTTTTTATTGATATAACCTGAAACTCCTATTTTTTACCCATTTTAATCCTCTCCATCAAACTCTGTTAAATTTTTAATAAAATCTTGTGCAAATGACTATTTTTGTAGTAAAAATACTAAAATGCCTTTCAATCTCTCAAAAATCCCTCTCTCCCCTCTATTTTTCCCCCTCCCTCCCTTGCTCGCCCCCCTCCCCCTCCCCCCTCCCCAACCTTTGTAGACAGGTTGGCGACAACCTCCATCTATGGCCATCGTTCCCACCACCCGCAAGTGTTTATTTGGGTCCCCCCCCCCTCGAGTTCTGAGCTGGGTTCGCCCCTCCTCACGCCACAATTTCAAATCCGGTTCAAACCCCTCTTGGAGTTTCTTGGTTTTCAGCCCCCCCACTACAGGGGAAGTGAGAGAGAGGGGGTGGGGGTCCCATCGGGGGATGGTGCCAGGGTGGGCCGAGGGGGTTGGGGGGAGGCCAAGGGAGGGGGGCCTGGGGAGGGGACTTGGTGTGGGGGGCCAAGGAGTTGGGGTCGGGGGCCGAAGGGGGAGGGCTAGGGGTTACCGGGGCAGAGGCTGGGTGGGGGGTGACCGTGGCTAGGGCCAAGGGTGGGTCGTCGGTGTCAGGGTGATCGTCGGGATTCGTCGCCAACAACGGAGAAGACTTAGAGTGAGAAGGGTAATATGAGGTAAGGTGTGTAATAAGTATGGTTCACAACAACATTTTTCCCGTTTGATTATATCTTAACGGTTCAAAAATGGACTCTACCAGTAGTTACTTTGGGAGAGACTACCATAGTTTTACCCTGTATTTTGATCATTTTATGTTTGTTTTTAATTTTTGTTCTTTTTCCTAAAACCTTACACTTTCTCCTTTTTGTTTAGCCCTATTCAAATAATAATAATTTTTTAATATATCGTCACTTTTTCCTTCTATTTTTCTCATTACAATTTCTTTGTTTTCTTTTAATTTTATTTATTTTTTAACTATATCTACTTTTTATTTATAGTTTATTTACATCAAAATGATTTTTTTTTTCTTCAAATACATCTTTACTTAAAGATGCTTTTTACCATATCAAAAAAAAAGGAAAAAATAAATATAACACCCGTGTACACGTACTTATAAACTAGTATATATAAAAGACCCATGTATGAATGAGCCAATTGCAAAATGACTTTAATAGAAAATAATATTTGAAAAATGATATATTTTTTTTAGTTTTATTTGTATAATGACTTCAACGCGTTATATATATATATATATTTATATATTACTAGACGCCTTTTACTAATTTCTTTTTTTTTTATAATTTTCTCGTAATGTCAAATTCCTTCACATGAATGGTTAGTTCCAACCAAAGGGGTCACTATGTGTATTTAAATTTAACTTTTTCCAAATATGACAATGGATTTAAGATCTTAAAGTAGACGTGAAATTCCTCGTGAACCATCAAATCCCACAAGTTCCACATGATGCAATTGCCCACGCATGTCCATTTAAGGAAAGATCTCTTGCAAAAAAATCGTTCCAAATTTTCTATACCTAATCACCTGTCAAGTCTCTCCCATTTTGCAAGACTCGTCGGTACAATATTACAAAAATCACAATAAGGGTTACTGAGCTTCCGTACCATTTGCTTTGGATGAAAAATTTGTGTATTTATTTTTTTGATTCTATGGCCTTTTTTTTTGGGACCATTTTTTCTTTCATTTAAGACACTTTTTTATTTTCTTTTCGAACCAATTTTTTTTTCGTTTTGGTCCTTCTCTATTTTTTATTTTGGACCAATTTTTTTCATTTTGGTTCTTCTTTTTACTTCTACATTTATTTTTTGGTCTTCCGTTTTCTCCCGGGTCTTTTTTTTTTTTTTTTTTTTCATTTTAATCCTTTTTTCATTCTTTTGGGCCCAACTTTTTTTTTTTTTTTTCATTTTAGTCATTTTTCATATTGATAATTTCTTTCATTTTAATCCTTTCATCTTTTTTAATTTTTTTCCCATGCCTTTTTCTTGGGTCTTTTCTTGTATATTTTTTTTACTTGTTATTTTAATTTTTTGTGCTACTATGCATCCGTCCTTCATCAAAAATGGTTCATTTTAGACGCAAAATTTTTGTATTTGCTTTTTGATCCTCTAGTTTTGTTTTTTCAGACCAATTTTTTGTTTTGTTTTAGTCATTTTTTTATTTTCTTTTCGAATCAATTTTTTTTCATTTTAGTCCTTTTTTTTATTTTTTTGGACCAAATTTTTTTTTCATTTTGGTGCTTCTTTTTACTTCTATATCTATTTTTTGGTCCTCGGTTTTCTCCCAGATATATATATTTTTTTCATTTTAATCATTTTATCATTTTTTTGGGCCCAAATTTTGTTTTGTTTTGTTTTGTTTTGTTTTGTTTTTTTTTTTTCATTTTAGTCATTTTTCGTGTTGATAATTTCTTCCATTCTAATCCTTTTATCTTTTTTATTTTTTTTCCATGTCTTTTTCTTGAGTCTTGTTATGTATATTTATTGTACTTGTTATTTTAAATTTTTTCAAATTTATCTCACATGTGCATAGCATATGCTTTACGCTAGTAAATATATACATATACATATATGTGTGTATTGGGTAGAAAAATACCCATATACACTAACAAAATATGCACATGACATTCTTCACAAAAGGGGGAAAAAAAAAAGAAGGGAAACAATTGAATAATAAACATTATACAAGACGTGGTTTCAACAGCTACTAATAGCTTTTTTTTTTTTTTTTTTTTTTAAGGAACGTAATTATGATTTGTGAAACATTGAATTTTTTTTTTTTAAACGGAAAAAGTGGTTTAAACCCTTGGGGCATAGTGAAAATTAACTTTGAAGAAGTTTATTGATTCAATGTAAATCCATATCATTTGTATCTATTATTTAATCTAATCAGGTTCGGAATAAAAGTCCATACTTTTATTTAAAAAAATTGGTTAATTTATCTGTTCAGTCTCTAAATTGTACATCATGTCACTTTGATTTGTGCTTTTTTTTTTATTTTGATAAATTAATCCTTGATTTTTTTTTAAAATTTTTAACAGTTTTGGTCCATGACGTTGAAAGTAATGAAAAATTTTTGAAATTTAATATAATCATATGTCAATTCCGTATTAGCATGATATATTCCCGAAATAATTACCCTAAATCCAAATTGTCCTCCTTATTCCTATTTAAAGCCCTAAAAATTTTAGTTATTATGCAATAAGGATGCAATTATCTCTGTTAAATTTTAAAAATATTTAGTCAATTTTAGTGTTAGGAACCAAAACAGCTAACAAACAAAAGTTAAGGGACTAATTTATCAAAATAAAAAAAAAAATTCAAGAACCAAAATGACTGTATTGATATGCAAAGTCTTACATCCAGTAGGTGTTTAAAATGACAATGACATACAAGGTAGGTTATGTCCGTGGTTATAGGCAAGGGTGTAAATGTGTAGAATAAAGAATAAGAGGGTATTTGATGAATGCGTTTAGTTTAAGATTTTTAAGTTTTAATAGTAATTTTTCAGAAAAGACAAAATACTTTTTCAGAAAAGACAAAAAACTTTTTCAGAAAAAAACAAAAATCATGATAAAAAAAATACAATTTAATTCAAAATGAACTAACAACCAAACGGGTCCTAAGTAATTTTTAAACTTCATAGACTGACAGGCCTATATAAAAAATGTCAAGTCAAAAGTTAAATTTGTACTATATTCACCAGAAGGACTAAAAGATAAACTCAATTGCATTAAACTAGAATATAGAAAATGAAAAAGTATTTCCGTTGGCATTTTGAAAATATGATGTTAGAATTGAAACATAGCTGTACATGGAGTGTACTATAATGGCCATAAACTTGTAACAAATATGATCGTAGCACTAAACGTGAAGATTTGCTGTCAAGCAAACGTGAGCACAATAATTTGGTTGGCACAAGGTGGTTGAGGACATGTTTTGAGCTTTAGATATATGTAAGCCCTTACAGTAAGAATCCATGTTTAGCAAAACAATAATTGTAAGTTGAGATCAATTGAACTGAATCGAACCGAAAACTTCTAGGGTGTTTGGTGGAGTAATTTGAGTTGAGATTTTTAAGTTTCAATAGTAAATTTTTTTGAATTTTCAGAAAAGACAAATAAACTTTTTGGGAAAAAGACAAAATCTTTTTAGAAAAAAGACAAAAAAAAGTTTGAGTTGAGTGATTTAAAAGGGGAAGCCAAACACCCCTTTCATGTCTGGTAAGAGAGCAAACATATATAAGTCCTCTTAATAAGAATCCATGTTTAATAAAAGAGCAACGTGTAAGTTGAGATCGACTGAACAAGTGAATTCATGTTCGGTGGAAGATCAATTTGTAAGCTCAAATCAACTGGAGAGAGAGAGCAAATATATATATATATGTGTGTGTGTAAAACTGTGGTAAAGTACTTTTTATATACCCCTCAATAGAGTTCATTTTTAAGCCATTCAGATATAATCGAACAGCTGAGATATTGCTTATGTACAGTAATTATCATATATCTTACTTTATATTAATATAGATTAATAAATGAAAAAATTTAACCTCGATGCCGATAGATCCCCCCACCTATGCTTGAGCGTTGAGAGGGGGGGGGGAGGGCGCCTAGGCTCTAGTGCGAGGGGGGTTTGTCAGCGTCAGGGGGGGAGCTCTTGAGCTCGAGTGCGGGGGCGAGACGGTTTGTCAGCGTGGGGAGGGTATAGATCTGGTCTGGGGGAGTGGGGTCGTCGCCGGTCTTAGAGGGAAGGCGGGGTAGATCTGGCTCGGGGGGGGGGGGAGGGGGTTTGTTGTCGGTGTTTGCGAGGAAAGAAATGGGTTGGTCTTTTTGTTCAATTTTTTTTATTAATCTATACTAATATGAGGTAAAGTGTACAATAATTACCGTATATAAGTAGTATTTCAGCCGTCGATTATACATGAACAGTTTAAAAATGAGATATATCGATAGGGTATATAAAAAATGTTTCATTGCAGCTCTACCTTATATTTATATATAGAAAATCCAGTTTCATTTTTTTAAGAGAGAGAGAGCCAAAAAAAAAAAAAAAAAACCCGAAGGACCAGTCTCAGTTCATTTTAGTTAATTTTTTCAAATTTCTCTCTAGTACACAAGAAATTATAGAGTAGAGATAGAAGTTGAAAGAAGGCAGTGCAGAGAGAGAAACAAAGGAGAAGGAAGTATGTACGGACTAAGACGAAAGAAATGCTGGGATGTTATAGATCTACGGTTTTATTGTAAAAGAGAGGGGGCAAAAAAGGTTTGAAAAAAAAAAAAAAAAGGTGAAACGAAGAAATAAATCCATTACGAAAGGAGAAATCCTGCCGAAAATAATGTCTTGGAGGTTTCATTTTACTTGACAACAAAAGTTTCCTTCTCGACTAGCGAACTAAAAAATTGATTTCCTTTTTTTTTTTTTTTTTTTTAACAGCCTGTAAGCTATGTAATATATATTTTTTCTTACCTGAGGGACTGCCAGAAACTTTTAGAGTGCCCTTGTACACCCTTGTGCAAATCTGACCATCTGTTTTCCATTCCTGCGTCAGCAATCTTTAAGGCCGGATTTATCCGTTCTTTTTGAGACGTCGGAGACAATTCCTTTTTGTAATTTATCCGGATTTATCCGGATGTATCTTTTTGAGACAATTCCTATATTTATGCTCTGTTTGGCAACCATTCCAACTCCAACTCATTTCAAACTTTTTTTTGTCTTTTTCCTAAAAAGTTTTTGTCTTTTTCCCAAAAAGTTTTTTGTCTTTTCTGAAAATTCAAAAAAATTTACTATTACAACTAAAATATTTCAACTCAAACTAACACACCAAACACCCCCTTATAATTTAGTAACTAAACATACAAATTAGTCTTAATTAACTAGTTTTTGTTTGGTGTTTTCAAATGTACCAGACGGTCAGTTTTTTCTATTTTTCTAAAAAAATCAACAAAAATCATAATTAATTTTTTTAAAAAACAACTTATTTCAATATAAAAATTTAATTTTATTTAAAACTCAACTCAAAATATTATACATGTTATTAGGGTGTTCAATGAAGTAGTTTGAGTTGAGATTTTTAAGTTTCAATAATATATTTTTTTTAATTTTCAGATAAGATAAAAAAATTTTTGAAAAAAAGACAAAAATTTAAAAAAAAAACAAAAAAAAAAAATTTAAATTGAGGGTTTTGAAAGGAAGAGTCAAACACCCTGTATTTTACAATGAGTCAAATTCACCAAATAAAAATTTTGGTTTGTTTTTTTGAACAGATCACACATAGATCAGAGTACTTCTCGCATTTGCACTGAAACTGCGACCATTATTACCAGCTCACCATTTCTTTTTTTTTTTGGGAAACTTCAAAATGGGACGACGAACCTTAGGCTCGGGTTTTCCTTCAAAAATAAAGAAACCTTAGGCTCGGGACCGAATCTCAGCTCCGAAGCCAACTCCGAGTCTGAGAGCTTCAGCTTCCGTTTTATTGTCTCCATTTTTCCTCTCTTCTTCAGTCTTTCACTTCTCGTCGTTGAGCTTCCGACTCTCCAACTCTCCAACTCTCCAACTCCATGCTCTGATCACCAACCGTAACCCAAATTCCTGATCGCAATTCCCAAATTCTCGCCCAAGCAGGTACCGATTTCGTCCCTAAATTCTATACTCCGTGAATTTTCCATGGACTTTCTCGAGAAAAATTTTCATTTCTGTACAGTGCTTTTTAAATTTTTTTTTTTAAGCTTGTTGAATTATCTCATGTGAGCAAATGCTTGATCAACGAGGAAGATCTTCGCTGATCTGAGTTCGGATCCATCTCTTTGCTGCTTCCGAGGTTTTCTTCCGTCAATGTGATTATAATTAAGGTCAATTTTGATTGTGATTCTTGTTTTGGAATCCGAATTTTTCTGCCAACTTCCATTTCTCCGATCGGTGACTGTAATCGAGTAATTGTAACGAGTTTCTGGCGTTTTCGGCAGCTAATTTGGTTGGTTTTTGACCGGGAACTATGGCGTTGAGTAATTGGGAAGCTGATAAGATGTAAATATTCTGTGATTTGCCTTTTTTTTATTTTTTTGTCCTTGATCTTTTTGTTGTCTTTTTAATAATGAATATTTAATAAAATTTTTCGAAATTTGCTGTTTTGGTAGGCTGGATGTATACATTTATGACTATTTGGTGAAGAAAAAATTGCACGCCACTGCTAAATCCTTCATGACAGAAGGGAAAGTCGCCCCAGATCCAGTAGGTAAGACATTACCATAATTCTTATGTAATTCCTTTTTTTTTTTTTCCCCTTTTTTTCCGGTTCGATTAATATTGAGTTGATTGTGGTTTGGGGGTGTTGGACTAGTATTCCAGTGTGTGTAATTACTGAATCATATATGCAGCTATTGATGCTCCTGGTGGTTTTCTCTTTGAATGGTGGTCGGTCTTCTGGGACATTTTTATTGCAAGAACGAATGATAAGCATTCCGAAGCTGCCGCAATGTATATAGAGGTAGCTTTGCGAAATCTAATGGGATATTGACATAAGTCTCTAGCTTAGCGACTTTGCTGATTGTTTTTGTTTATGGCCTTTTCTTTTCCCTCTGCCTTCTTTTGGGAATGATGTGAAGGCACAACAAATCAAAGCAAAAGAGCAACAGATGCAAATGCAGCAGTTACAACTTATGCGTCAAGCTCAGATGCAACGGAGGGATCCTAATCATCCTCCCCTTGGCAGTCCGCTTAATGCTATTAGTTCTGAAGGAATGCTAGGGCAGTCTACTGCTAGTGCATTGGCAGCGAAAATGTATGAGGAGCGAATGAAACACTCTAATCCAATGGATTCAGAGACATCTCAACCGCTCCTTGATGCTAGAATGACCCTTCTCAAATCAGCAACTAACCACCCGGGGTAAGTTTTTGTTATAGATCTCATTCATTTGAATTCTGATGTCTGTATTAGTGGGTAGTTGATTCGTCGTAGCTTCTCCTGATGCAGTCATTTGGTGCAAGGTAGCCCTGGTAGTGTCAATGCAGCATTGCAGCAAATACAGGCTCGAACTCAGCAGAGTCCTGTCAGTACTTTGATAACGTCAATCTTGTTATGTCTCTTCCTTTTCTTCTCTCAATCTCATTAGTCATTGATTGTCTTGTCTATGTAGGACATCAAAAGTGAAGCTAATATGGGAACCGCTCAAAGATCTTTGCCCATGGATCCCTCTTCAATCTATGGGCAGGGGATGATGCAGCCAAAACCTGGAATAGCAAACGCAGGTATCTTAGTCATTATTTGGTAACACACTTCCATCGAGAGAGAGAGAGAGAGAGGGAGAGTGATAGAATATTATATATAATGAAAGGAGGGAGAAAAAGATCGGAGTGCAGGGAGAAAGAATATTGGGAAGAGTTGTAAAAGCAAAATGAAAGGAAGAAGCTCAAAAAAGAAACAAAAGAAACTAGGCCAAAAGATTGTTTAAATAGGTAATGTTCATTTTATAATTTTCTGTAACCATTGATAAAAAATTTTGTTCCCAGATGGATTTGCTGCATGCCTTGAACCTTCAATACAACCAAGTTTATGACCCAACCTACCCAAACAACCTCCTTAATTTATTCTTGAATTGAGATTCTTTATGATGTTGATCTATGTTTTCATAATTATAGGTTTTTGATTTATATAACTCAGACAGTTTTAAGTTTTTTCTTTCTTTGACAGGTCTAAACCCAGGAGTCAGTGCTATTCCTTTAAAGGGATGGCCTTTAGCAGTAAGTTTAATATTTCCGTATGTTTACAATGATTGATTTAGCATTTATTTCTGGTCCCAGTCGATAACTACATTCTTCTCATTTATCCAGGGTATAGACCAAATACGGCCAGGTTTAGGTGCACAAGTTCAAAAGCCTTTCCTTCAAAATGCAAGTCAATTTCAGCTTCTGCCACAGCAACAGCAACAGCAAATCTTGTCACAGGTGCAGGGGCAGGGTAATCTTACTAGTTCAGCTATGTACGGTGATATGGATCCTCAAAGGTTTAGAGGATTACCTAGGGGGTCTTTAAATGCAAAAGATGGCCAATCAGTTGCCAACGATGTATCTATAGGTTCTCCAATGCAATCCGCTTCATCAAAGGTAAGTTTTAATTCTTATAACTACCAGCTCATTCTCCTTTCTCTTCTTTGCCATAAAGACCTTGCATTGTCGCAAACCACTAATTAATGATTCGTTAATTTTTATGATTGATCTTGTATATGTGCATCCTGATGTTCCATTTACAAAATTGGACTGGAAGAGGATGCAAAATAACCATCGTAGCTAAGTATTTGAACTCGTAAGTAAATACTAAATTTGTTACTTGGTGGGTCAAAACGTTCCTACTATGCTTTTGTGTCTTCTAGTCTGCAAACTTTTTTAGTTACCAATATTGTGGTACGTTCAAATTCAAATGCAGCTTTGACTTGCCACGCTCTAATTATGTGAACAGCCTCTTACCAGTACAATACAGTTTCAAAAAAATGTCTTCTTATTGTTGCAATTTATTGTTCTATGATTTGTCATTTGTTTCCACATGAGCAGGAATAAGTAGTGCAAGTAATGAAAAAGCATCATAAACTATCTGAAAAGAAAATATGACCAAAATGATCACATAATCGACAACGGTAAGGAACCCAGATAACCTTGAAAAAATGTTAGTAGGAGCTATGGTTATAAAAGAGTTGGAAAAAAGCTATGGTTCGTAGCTCTGGAGCTGGAGGTTTAGAGCTTTTTTCCATAGGATATTGAAATTTTGTTGTGAGTACCCCTGACTGCAGGTTCTTACGAATTTGATGTGGAATTTTCCTGCTTGTTGAAAGGGCTTGCATGAAATTAGTGTCCGGCATATTCTAGAACCTTGGTTGTATGGAGAGTTTGAAAGCCAGCTCACCCCATCCAAACGCAAAATATTTTTCTCTATTTACCGCATATTTTAGGTACTATTTCAAAAGGTGACTTTCCTCTGTTTCTAAATTTGTCCCTGAAATAACTAATGCTCTTAGTGATACAAACCACACCAATAACGTGATGAAACCCGATACCAAATCTGGAAACAACAACCCAAGATCTAAGTTTCTTCAAGTATTCAAGAAGAATAACTCATAGTATGAATAAACATCAAAACCTAGCCTTGATGTCCTCATCACTTAGTGTATATGCATCCTTTTAAGCTAATTAGTATCTAATAGATTTTTGTTACCGTGAACTCTGATTGGGAAAAACTGATTTCCTTCCCTGGTCAGAGAAAGAATTACATGCCTATATTAATTGGAACAATAGTTGGCTTCCTACCAATAAAAAAGAAACCACTATAAGTACATATCTGAACGATAAAGTACAATAAAAATACACAGCTGTACACGCTTATAAGAAAACTAGTATTCCAACAAGAATCATGAAATCCTTGGGTGTGCTTTGTCTATGGAAATGTTTAACATGACAACCCAACTCACTACAATATTCACGATTATAATTCACAACTCCCCAAAGATAAACATCCACGTATATTCCCTTTTCTTGGGTGCTTTTTTCTTTTAAATGTACTTCCCATCTTGCTTTCTTTTATTAAGGTATTTTAATTGTGTTCTGCTGTAGTATGTTGATATATACGCCATGTAACTATATTTGTACCACTTTTAGTTGAATAATGCTAGGCACATCAACTCTAATCCTTATTTTTATGCACCAACCTACATGGCATGTGACTTGGTATTCCATGTCACATGCCACATCAGCTCTTTCAGTTTAACACGTAATTTGCTAAGATATGCCTATAATTTATCCACTTTCTTACTCTTTTATTTTTTTTTCTCTCTCCTCTCTTTTTTCTCACCGACCTTTTCTCACACATTCTTTGATAGCTCCATCCTCTTTTTCCTAGGCATTGCGACAAAGCTAAAGCATCAAATCTTCTAGCAAAAGAAGAAAGAAAAAAAATTTTTAACATTTTTTTTCCCCCTTATCATCCTCTTCTTCCTCCCTCATGTCATCTTCTTCCTCTGATTCCAAATGCCCTAATTAGCCATCTGGTTGGTAATAAAAATTTTTGTTCGTTTTGTAATTTGTTGCTGTTGCTGCTACTGTTGTTGTTATTGTTGTTGTTGTTGTTGTTGTTGTTGTTGTTCTGTAAATTCTCGATTTTGTTTCCATTTTTGGTTTTGGTTTTGGTTTTGGTTTTGACTTTGGATTTTGGGTTTTGGGTATTTGAAAATTTTGTTTGTTGTTCTGTAACTACTTCTCCTTCCTTCTTGTTTTCATTTTGGTTTTGGATCGAATTTTTCTGTTTTGTTTTTGTTTTTTGTTTTTTGTTTTTTTTGTTTTTTGTTTTTTGTTTTTTGTTTCTCTTTAAAATAGGAATCAGAAATCATAAGAGGCATGCACAACAGTGAGGGCAGCTACAAGTGCTATCTAGTGAATGTTACCCAATTCAAAGAAGTTAACAACCAGATAACGAAAGACAATTTTATCAATACAACCAAAAGATTTACTAGCAATTCTTCATTCATTTTTGTAGACCTTGGCAGTGGTTGTCAACGAAATGACAATGATTTGTAGCAATTTGCACACTTTCTTTATCCAGCGATCCTTAGAAGCTTTTTTTTTTTCCCCCTCCTGCTAAAGCAGTGAAGTGAAGCTAGACGGTCAAGAACTGAAAAGTCATAGAAGATTTGTGTTTCTAGGTGAGGGTGTGATAAATAATTTGTTTTGAAAAGTTAGATAAGTAAAAGGGGTATCTTAGCAAACTAATCTAATAAATTAAAAAGAGCCGATATGGCATATGAGATGGAATGCCAAGTCACATACCATGTAGGTTGGTGCCCAAAAGCAGGGATTGGAGTTGGTATCCCTAGCATTATTCTTTTTAGTTTGGTTGGTTTAGGTAAACGCTATTTAGGTTCGACCTAAGAGCCAATAACAGTAAATTTTCTGAGTCTTCTTTTGCTTTAAGCAGGTGAACATGCAGCAGATGCAACACTCTTCGTCTCAACAACAGCAGGATCCATTGCAGTCCCAACAAGTGCAACAGGTAGTGCTTGCTTTGTAAAAGCTAAGAAAAGGAAGGAGTCGAACAAAAACACTGCTCTTTTAATTATATTCCATGATTACTTGTTTACAAATCCTATCTATATATTTATAGTACAAGGATACCTTTAACTTATACATAGAAATAGAAAAGTGGTTGAGAATCCCTCAAGAATAGGGATTACATATGGGACACCTAATAGAATTTGATCCTATCCCTAACAATTAGGGAAGACCCAATCTGACTTTCCAACACTCCCCCTCAAGCTGAACTGTACAGATTGTACATTCAAAGCTTGTCCACTAACTTCTCAAATGTCGGTTTGAAAAGTCCCGTCGTTAGGAATTTTCCGTTTGCTCTGAAGTAGGTACATATACTACACAAATGGTACCTTCTTCAATCTTCTCCTTAATGAAATGTCGATCTACCTCAATGTGTTTCGTCCGATCATGATGGAGTGGATTGTGTGAATTGTTAATCGCAGCTTTGTTGTCACAAAAGATCTTCAAAGGTGCTGTAACACTAACCTTCACTTCTTCCAAAAGCATTTTTAACCATAAAGCTTCACATATACCATGTGCAGTTGACCTCAATTCAGCCTCGGCGCTGCTCCTAGCCACCACCGTCTGCTTTTTACTCCTCCACGTGACCAAGTTACCCCAAACGAAGGAGCAATAGCCAGATGTAGACTTCTGTCATTAATGGACCTAGCCCAATCAGCATCGATGAAGACTTCAATTCCTTTATGTTCATTCTTCTTGAAAAATAGCCCCTTTCCTGGAGTGCTTTTTAAGTATCTTAAGATTCTGTAGATTGCCTCTATGTGTTCCTCTGATGGTGAATGCATGAACTGACTTACACAACTAACCGAAAAAGCTATGTTTGGCCTGGTGTGAGAAAGGTATATCAGTTTTCCAACCAACCGCTGGTATCTTCCTTATCAACTAGAGTTCCATTATCATTCACTTCTAACTTCACATTTGGATCCATTGGAGTGTCCACGAGCCTGCAGCCTAACATTCCGGTTTCTTGAAGTAGATCAATCACATATTTCCGTTGTGAAACTGAGATTCCAGTTTTGTTTCTTGCCACCTCCATCCCAAGGAAGTACCTCAACTTTCCTAGGTCTTTCATCTCAAATTCCAAAGCTAGATTCCGTTTCAGCCTTTCTATGTTTGCACTGTCATCACCTGTGAGGATAATATCATCAACATAGACAATCAAGATGGTAATCTTACCATTCCAATGTCTAAAGAATAAAGTATGATCACTATGGGCTTGTACATATTCTTGTTGACGAAGTGATTTGGTGAATTTGTCGAACCATGCTCTTGGCGATTGCTTTAGGCCATATAGAGATTTCCCCAGTTTGCAAACTTGTCCCTCCATGCTTCCATTTCTAAATCCTGGCGGCAACTCCATACACACTTCTTCTTTCAGATCTCCATTCAAAAAGGCATTCTTCACATCCAGTTGTTGTAGAGGCCAGTCTTGATTTGCTGCTAAGGACAAGAGAACACGAACTGTATTCATTTTGGCAACCAGTGCGAATGTCTCTTGATAGTCAATACCAACTAATCTGGCTTTATAACTCTTAATCTCCCCATTAGCTTTGTATTTGATGGTAAATACCCATCTACAACCAACGGGAACCTTGTATTTCGGCTTCGGAACCGCCTCCCATTCCCATTTTTTTTTAGAGCTTGCATCTCCTCCATAATGGCATGTTTCCAATTCGGATTTGCCCATGCTTCTTGAATTGAATCTGGAACCTCTTCACGCGACAGATTAGTAACTAAGGCTTGAATTGGCTTGGACAAATGAGCATACGTCACAAATTTCGAGATTGGGTGTTGTGTGCAAGAACGAACTTCTTTTCTCTTTGCAATTGGTGTATTTAGTTCAGATTCTACATTTCTGGTTTCCAATAGCTTCTCACCTTCCACGTATATTTCAGATACAGGGTTCGAGTCGGAATTTTGGTGTGTTTGATTGTTATCTGGAACCTTATTTTTTCTTTTGGTATACTTTTTTCGTGAGAAGTGGAGTGGAAATGGCTGTACCTTTTCTCCCCCTGCCGTTTGCACGTCCAGAGGCATGGGAGTGGAGAGGGATATGGGAATGGGTTCAGGCATAAAATTAGGAGGAGCAAGAGAGGAAGAATCTGGACTATTGGCAGTGTGAAAATCCGGACTAGGAGTAGGAGTAGGAACAATATGTGGGCCAGATTCATTTAATGACACATGTTCAGAATTATTGTGGTCAAGGGTAGGAAAAGCAGGTGAGAGAATTTGGGGATTGGATGTGGTGGGGACCGAAATATCTTGGGAAAGGTCAACATGCGGATTTGGAAGGGAAAAAGTGGAGAGATGTTGAGTTGGCTGAGGTGGATTTGAAAGATTTGGTGGGGAAAGAGTTGGAGAGAATCTGTATGGAGGTAGTTGGTAAAGGTCAACATGCGGATTTTGACGTGGATTTGAAAGATTTGGTGGAGGAGGATTTTGAGGATTTTGATAAGGAATATTTGGTGGAGAAATATTTGGAGAAGGAGGATTTTGTGGAGAAATATTTGGAGGAGGAGGATTTTGTAGAGACCGAAATTGGGGCTGCTTTTCAAGGGGCTGTGGAGTAGGTTCGGATTCAGAGGAAGGAGAACAATCCCAAAAATGTTCCCACACATTTGAATTCCAATTTGAATGGCGAGAACTAGGCCTGGAATTTGAAATATCTGAATCTAGACTAAAATCCCAAGTAAGTGCGTCCCCAGCCGAATTTGATTTATGAAAAAATGGTTGATTTTCAAAAAATGTTACATTCCTAGAAACAAAATAACGTTTTTGAATGGGAGAATAGCAGTGAAATCCCTTTTGGGTAGCGGAGTATCTGAGGAAAACACATTTGAGTGAACGAGGGTCTAGTTTACTCCTATGTGGACCATGAACATGGACAAAGGCGGAACAACCAAAGATACGTAAGTCTAGGGATGAGAAGAACCTATTTTGTGGAAAAAATTGGGAGAGACAATTTAACGGAGTTTGATAATTTAGGACACGGGAAGGCATCCGGTTAATCAAATAACACGCCGTTAGTATTGCATCACCCCAAAAATACTTAGGCACATGCGACATAAATAACAATGATCGAGCAACTTCTAGCAAATGACGGTTTTTTCTTTCGGAGACACCATTTTGTTTAGGTGTGTTGACACACGAGCTTTGATGTAAAAGGCCATTGTCAAGTAAGAAGTTGTTGAGGGTAGAATTAAAAAATTCCGTCCCATTATCAGTTCTCCAAATTTGAACGTTTTCATTATATTGAGTCTTGACCATGGCATGAAAATTTTTAAAAATGAGAGTTGCTTCTGATTTATCGCGTAATAAGAAAACCCAACACACCCGAGTATGATCATCAACAAAGGAAAGAAACCAACATTGGTGTGAAAGAGTACTAAAACGAGATGGACCCCAAATATCACCATGAATTAACGCAAATGGTTTGGAAGCGCGATAAATTTGAGGAGGAAGAAAGACACGTCTATGTTTTGCTAATTGGCACACTTCACATTGAAATGAATCTTTATTATGAAATAAAGAAGGAAACAAATGTCTTAAGTACAGAAAACTGGGATGCCCTAGTCGACAATGAAGAAGCATAATTTTTTGATGTTTGGAAAAGGAAGAATCGGTAACAACGGCTTTCACGTGTCCACTCATGCTTGAGTCATTTTCAAAATAATAAAGTCCAGATAACTCTTTAGCACTGCCAATCTTCGTCCCCGAATGCTGTTCCTAAAAAACACATCGAGAAGGTGTGAAATGGACAACACAGTGCAAATCTTTTGTAACTTTGCTAATAGATAAAAGATTGCACGAAAGATGGGGAACATGGAGGACACCCTTAGGCGTGATTTGGGAACTGAGTTTAACAGTATCCACACCAGCAACTTCCGTCAAAGAACCATCTGCAATTTTTACTTTATGATTACCCAGGCTTGGGACAAATGATGAGAAAAAATTGGCACAACCGGTCATATGATCCGAAGCCCCAGAGTCAATAATCCAAGGCTCACCTTACGCAGAAAGGCCACCGAATGTAGTCAACGAAGTGCCTGTGCTGGCCATATTGGAACTTACGGGTGCAATGGATAAAAGCTTATGGAGTTGTCCAATTGAGTTTTGGAGAAACTTGTCGACGCATCAGTTTTGTCCGATGAAGAATCTGAGGAAGATTGAAGACCTTTTCTGTCCTTGTTACAGAGCCGATTCGGGACCCAATTCTCTGGTTTGCCATGTAACTTCCAGCATGTGTCGCGAGTATGATATGGCCGTTGGCAATGGTCACACCAAGAAGAATTTTTCTAGGGGTGAGACTTACTATGGTTATCGGAACCACGCGTCATTAGAGTCGAGGTTTCAGGAACCAACACGGAAGAGTCCATAAGCATGACACAGCGACAGCTCTCTTTGCGGCGAACATCAGCAAACACCTCATCAATAGTTGGTAACGGCTTAATGCCCAAAATCCGACCACGAACCTCATCCAAGTCCCGATTGAGACCGGCCAAAAAATCATAGACTTGTTCCTGAGCAACAATCTTGCGGAATAAAATGGCATCTTCAGGGTGGTGCCATTCACAGATAGTGAAAAGATCGAGTTCCTGCCATAATTTTTTAAGGTTGCTGAAAAACTGGGTGACGGACATGTCCCCTTGAAGAAGATTTCGGGCCCAATTACGCAGTTCAAAAACTTGAGACAAATCTGCAAGATCGGAATAGGCCAAAGAAACAGCATCTCAAATATCTTTCGCGGTCGGGTGAAACAGGTAGGTTTCACCAATAGCATCCTCCATGGAATGAATCAACCAAGCCATAACCGTAGAATTATGGATGTCCCAATTTGAAAAAGTAGACACTGTCGGATTAGGTTTAGGGATAGAGCCATCCAAATAGCCAAATTTCCCTTTCCCCGAATCACCATTTGGACGGAGCAGGACCATTGAAGGTAATTCTTCCCGTTGAGTTTGTGAGGCGTAATTTGCAGGGATGTAGATTCAAAAGAAGCAGTGGGAGTAATTTTAGAGACAAATTGCGGAGTCTCGGAAGTAGCCTCCGAACCATCTCTACTTACTCCGTCAGTGGCCATAACAACCTTCGTCTCCCTCGACTAAAAATAGCCTTTGTTGCTTTGATACCATAAAAGCTAAGAAAAGGAAGGAGTCGAACAAAAACACTGCTCTTTTAATTATATTCCACGATTACTTGTTTACAAATCCTATCTATATATTTATGGTACAAGGATACCTTTAACTTATACATAGAAATAGAAAAGTGGTTGAGAATCCCTCAAGAATAGGGATTACATATGGGACACCTAATAGAATTCGATCCTATCCCTAACAATTAAGGAAGACCCAATCTGACTTTCCAACACTTTGACAAAGTAATATTAGGTCTTATTGTTGCCTTTTACATGAAAGTTTAATTTTGTGTCAGTATTCTTGGTGGCTTAAGAGGTCACATATCTGATTTTGAACTCTTGTGGCACTTGGTTCACACACACGCGCACGCACACACACACATGTATATAATGTAGAAAATATTTTTTTTTTTTAAAACTTGTGTGAAAAGCTCCAGTTAACTAGTATATTTCTTGACGATTTATGCTGTTTGTTCCTGGAAATAATGACTATTAATTGTCATCATATTAGAATAACCGGAAAAGGAAAGGACCTACGTCTTCTGGGCCTGCCAACAGTACTGGTACTGGAAATACAGTTGGTCCTTCACCTAACTCTCAACCATCCACTCCATCAACTCATACGCCTGGTGATGCGGTTGCTATGCCCTGTAATTTGCAGAATGTTAATAGCATGACAAAAAGTTTGATGATGTACAGTGCAGATGGAACAGGTGGTCTTGCATCGTCAACAAACCAGCTAGTATGTACATTCTTTAAGTTTTTTTTTTTTTTTTAAATCTGCATGGTCTATCGGAGATGAATTTTTGGGCATTTTGATTGTAAAGTAAACTTTGGGATCCCTTAAGCTTGTCACTTAAATGGTACCATCACCCCCTTTAGATTTTCAGATTTGAAATAAGTTATGACCAGCTGATTTGATAAGGGTTATAAACATGCGCAGCATAATTCTTGAATTCAAGAACATAGGAATTTGATTAGCGTTTAAGTTGGGGTACTTAGGGCCCTGCATTTTAGTATTTTGAGCAACGTCGTGCAAGTTGAGAAGCCAACTGTTATCATAGTCTGCTACAACTTTAGAGCTTGAAATCATTTTAAAATATGTTTTTTTAACCTACATGTCTATGTGCAGGAAGACATCGATCAGTTTGGTGACGTTGGCTCCTTAGAAGACAATGTAGAATCTTTTTTATCACATGATGATGGAGATGGAAGAGATCTGTTTGGCACATTAAAACGGGATCCAGAACATACAGCAGAAGCACCAAAGGGTAATCCAAAGTCTCAGTCTTTGAACAATCACAATTGAATTAACTAATTGCAGAATGACATGATGGCTTTTTTCCATCTCAGGTTTTTCCTTCAATGAAGTTAGTTCTATACGTAAAAGTAACAGTAAAGTTGTTTGCTGCCATTTCTCTTCGGATGGGAAATTATTAGCTAGTGCCGGGCATGATAAAAAGGTATAGTTTATTGTATCATGAAGAAATAAGTTTCATGTTTTGAGCATATTGGTTTGAAGATATAGATTTCAAAGATTTCATTTATTTAATTTAGTTTGCATATTAAGGCTCCGTTTTGGGATGCTTTTGGAAACTATGTTTCCAAAAGTTATTTTGTCCTTTTCCTCCAATTTTACTTTTCACTTTTCCGAACATTTTAAAAACTCAAACTTTAAAAGTCCAAAACTTTATCATTTTAAGTCGAAATGAAATGATTTTTGTTTTTCCAAATTGCATAGAATTTCGAGAGGAACGAAACATGATCCATATTACTAATTTTTTTTCGAATACATTTTAAGTTTTTACGCTTTTTCACTCCAAACAGTTTATTTTCAGGAAACGCACATTTCCAAAACTCAAACCATCTCCAACCTTCAAAACATCTTTTCCAAATGTGTACTTAAATGGGGCCTAACTTTTACGCAATTAGGTATTTGGTTTTTTGTCTTGCTCTTTTTTTCTGTTCATATTATACTTGGCTTCCTCCTGGAGGCAAGAAACTAAATTTGAAAAAGAGTGTCATAAATTACTTATGGAAATTCTGATCCTTTTATTTTGGGTTTTATTGCTGTAATCTTTAGTTTCCATAAACCATTTTCCTTAAAAAAAATAGATTGAGAGGCAAATATTATTTAATGCAAACAGCCTTATGTATGTGCTTTTCTTTTCGATTTTACAAAACACTAAGGTACATATATTTTAAGGTTCTCAGAACAACCAGCTGCCTTGGCTGTAAAGGAGCTAAAGGAATATAAATGTATGTGGATGCTAATCCTTTTTCTCTCCATGTCAGTAGGTTGTTCTTTGGAACATGGAGACACTGCAAACTGAGAGCACTGCGGAGGAACATGGAATGATAATAACTGATGTTCGATTTAGACCGAATTCCACTCAGCTGGCAACGTCTTCATTTGATACAACGGTGCGACTTTGGGATGCTGCAGAAGTAAGTTTTCTATCTCTTTTTATGTATAGCTTTTTTTTTTTTTTTTAATTATTTTAAATAAGTTCGTCAAAATAATTCCAATAGTAGCAAACAATCTCTCTTTCCAAATGGTTTGATTGAGATATTAAGGTACTTTTATTTCGCTCCACTTCATGATATCACTTCTTTGTTGCTTTTTTGTAGATGCTGACTTTCTGTCAATCCAATGCATCATAAATAATTGTTTTCTTCAATTATTATTTGATTCTTTTAATTTTTTTTTTATTTTTTTAATTTTTTGGGGTTATCTTTTTTATCCTTGAAATATGTTCTTGAATCTATATCTTGTCTGGCCCGAACATGAATCCAAGGATGGTCAGGTAAGGACAATGGGTGATATGTGAGAATTAACATCCATGGCAATTATCTCTCCCTGCTTCTCTACTTTAGTTTGAACTGAAGACGTGATACCTGTAATAAAATTTTATTCTCCAACGTGCTCCCCCTCATTGCTGCTCTAATTATGTTCATAATTTTCAATGCCTATTTCTTTGGCATTTATGTCAATATTATTAGATCATTTCTGTGTTTATGACCTTAACACCGCGAGCACTGGAACTTCGATTTTCCATGCAAAAACATCACATGATTACCTTTTTAATGAATCAGTGAAGAATTTGGTCCAAAAATATCGGATGTGTTTTAGGCTGGCCTTTTTCTAAACTACCCTCCTCTCTTGTTGCAGCCAAACTATTGCGTGCGTACATATTCAGGGCATACCTCACATGTGCTGTCACTTGATTTCCACCCCAAGAAGACCGACCTTTTATGCTCGTGTGATGCTAATAATGAGATTCGCTATTGGAATCTCAATCAGTTCAATTCCACCCGTGTTTCCAAGGCTAGTACCTTCGAAGTTTATGATGCTTTTCTAGTTGTAATTTGGTTTTTGTTCTAAAACTAGTTATTTGATGTTGCAGGGAGGATCGGCTCAGGTGAGATTTCAGCCAAGAATCGGACAGTTTATGGCTGCTGCAGCGGGGAGTATCATTTCCATTTTTGATATTGAGAATGATAGACAAACACATTCATTCCAGGTGCAAGCAATGATTCTTAACCCCGGGACAATCTGATGGTTTCCTATTTTTACAAGAGTCGCACATTATGACCGACTGCTACTTACTAATCAGACAACGCAATTTCTGTCTTCAGGGGCAACCGTCAGATGTACACTCTCTTTGTTGGGATACAAATGGAGATCTTTTGGCTTCTGTCAGTCAAGATGCTGTCCGAGTGTGGTCTTTATCTTCCGGAGAGTGCATCCATGAACTCAACTCCAGCGGGAACATGTTCCAGTCTTGTGTTTTCCACCCAAGCTACTCTACTCTCTTGGTCATCGGAGGCTACCAGGTGAAATTTTGCTTCTTATTTTTGTTGTTGATCGGCATTGAACTCTATTAACTATATTTTTCATGCATCTTGTATGCTTCAAGTTTTATCAATCTGGGAATAGCAAATCTCAGGATTTGTTGCTGTTAAAGCTTCGGGAAAAGAAAAGGGTGGTTAATTAGAACCAGTCTGTAGAAATTATGCTGTGTAGGTAGTATGATGCTAGGGGTGTAAGTTTGTTTTGTTTTGAGGTTAAATGACATCCACTGTTTATGCGTCGTATGGCGACTTAATCACATGCTAGGCCACTTGCCGGACTGTCAAAATGGTTAATATCTATGGTCAAAGTATCATATGCCGTTATCCTTCAAAAGGAAAAGTTTCCTGTCTTCAAGCACATTGAAGCTATTTTTATAAAATTTCTAAAGTCAGCTCGGAAATGATGACAATCACTACCGACTTTAAGGCTTTTTTTGGCATATTAGTTTAACTCCAACTAAACTGTACTTTTTTTGCTAGATTTTTGTCTTTTTCTGAAAAGTGAACAAAAATTATAACTAGTTTTTAAAAAATCAATTAACTCCAACTTAAAAATTTTAACTCCAACTAACGAACCAGATAGACGATGATTTCAATCATGAAATGTTGTTTGGTGGCCTGAGACACATGCTGTCACGTGACAACAAGCAAAGGCCATTGCTGATTAGCAGAATTGGTTGTACCAAGTATTTTTCATTTGTAATTTTTTGGTAGTAGCTTTCTATCCTGACCGGGCTTTGCAGAATTGATGTCGGAGTAGGACCAAGATAGAAGAGAGAGAAGAGAGAGAATGTTAAATATACAACAGACATAATCAGGAAGAGAAATAGAACTAGAAATAGAGGATTCAAGAGAAGAACAAGAATTCAAAGAAAGAAAACTAGCCTTTCATCAATCACAAATTCTCCTGAAAATACAATCACTAAGGTATTTATAAGGATCTAAATCTAACAATAATATAAACTTATCTAAATTCTAAATTATCCTAAGATATAAATATAATTTTAAATCTAAATTAAATACTGAAGTTAAAACATATCCTAATAAATAAAATAGATAAATTATAAATTTAAATTTCTAAAATCCTAACCTTGTTCTTCATCAAGATTGCCTAGAAATTTCCAGATTGTTAGCATACATTTATCATGTTATGAATTTGTGGGTAGGTTCTTGCTAAATTCTAGATCTAACGCTATTGAGTAGGAAAAAACAATTTGATAGACCAAGTAAGATGTGTCTTGTTCACTGTTGCATTTGGAGTGTTCTGATGATACTACTAAAAGCAAAAGATTTTGGGTAGTATGTTCCAAAAGAATGTACTACTTTTACGAATCTTACAAAATTAAAAATAAAGGTATAATTTATTTGTTTCAATCAGGGTTATTATATCAGCAGCAAATTTATAATATCTGTCAAATTGTAAAAATAATTTATATCAAATAATTTTGTAGTTGTTTGTTTTTTAATTTTATAATCTTTGAAATGTTTTGCAGTCGTTGGAGCTATGGAACTTAACTGTGAATAAATGTATGACAATTCAAGCTCACGAGGGAGTTATATCAGCATTGGCACAGTCCCCAATTACTGGAATGGTTGCCTCTGCCAGTCATGACAAATCCGTTAAAATTTGGAAATAAAAATATAAAAAAATAAAGGGTTAAAAAAAAAAAAAAAGCTTTTTTGCTCTAGTCCTCTGGTTAATGAATTCCCAACTCCAGAAATTCAGAATAAAATGTTTTTTTTTTTTTTTTAATTTTTAAAGATAGGGAAGCTCAAAGGTGTATCTAATTTGATTTTTATTCGAAAATATTTGTTTTATTATTGTTTGGTTTTCTTTTCATTATTTGCTTTTCTTTATAGGTACTAATAAGAGAAAGTGTGTTTTCTATTAACTTCTCAGGTACTGTTTTAACTTGAATTGTTTTTCCAGTTAGAGATTATGTACTAGTATTTCAATGCTGTAAAGTTTCTTTTCCCAAGTTTAATGCCTATGCAGCTGTTGATTTATTTATTTATTTATTTTAATCCAATGTTTGGAGTCCAAAAATGGAGAAACTCTTTCTTCTCTCGAAATTCCTGTCTTTTTGTCCATTTGGATGTATAACAAAATATTGTTTAGTGTTGTAGGCATGTTACAGCGGTGATTATAAGGTGTGAAGTTCGAATCTCTTCACTCTCATATTAAAAAATAAAATATTGTTTAATGAAAATTATTGGTGAAGGACACAACGGAAAGATGCCCATCTTCCCAATTACGGATTTAATCAAATTTAGTTAAACCTAAATATTTTTGTGAATTTTATTGATTCCAAAAAAATATAAAGATTTAAAAAGCACTTTTCTCGAGGAAAAAAAGACAGAAATTACTGGCATACAAAAGTACTTTTGTGTAAAAGGAAGTGGCGCAAATTAATTTCGAAGTGAATAAACTCAAATTGACTAATGATGAGAGTACAAGCTAGGCATGAAAATTAAAATAACGATTTAAATCTGTCGCCACCCTATTGTCGTAGGCCAAATAGCTTTATTACAGGTAGAGAATATTTTTCAAGTGAGAACTATATACGGTTCTATAAATATTGATATGTGTTTTTCATCCTTTCTCACGGTAATATATATTTATATGTATCTCGTAAACCACAAATATAAAATCCGACTCACGAAGTGCCGGCTCAATAATGCATTGTAGTCCAGTTTTTTTTTTTTTTTTTTTTTGTTTGATGTTTGTGGCACCACTTGACGCCTGCATTTATCACTACAATTAATAGTACGATGTTCAACATCATCTCACATTGTTCATCTGGTTTTTGGTATTTTCCATACTATTATTTAATAATAAGTGTTATCTTTTTTCTGCTGATTAATCTATAAATCGTATTATGTATTTCTAGACAAAGGTCATAAAGTTTATTTTTTTCCGCAGCAAACTTTATTTTACACTGGTGTGCATCAAAATAATAATGATGATGATGATGATGATGATGATAATACCAATTATGCCCTTGTATAGTAATTGAGGGTACCATACTAGATTACCGGTGAAAAATAAAAGGCAACTACTGACATCGGTGGTCGTCCACCGTGTTATCGATGACAATATGTTGTGTTACCTAAAGTAACCTACTGCTAAGGTAGTCTGGTGTATCACAAATAGTATCTTGCTGTGATACTTGTAATAACCTACCGGAATACTAAAAGATGAGAACAACTGATCACTTGTCAGAAAAATATCATTACTCGGAGGCCAGATCCGACAAATGAAACACGTAAGTGCAAAACCTAGTTGTAGGCCAAAATACTAGTGAGCTCATCACCTTGTGCCTTCATTTCCATCAATCTGCTTGCTCTAAGAAAGGATCAAAAGAGAATCATACAAAAATAAATTTTAAAAAACACAAGAGATTGTGTTTATGTCACTGTAAAACTAAAAAGTGAAAGAAATAAAATAGTGAGGACAAAAATAAATCCAAGATCTATTTTTTGTGGCATTTAATCTAATTTTCTCATATTATCTTGTGGACAATTTTTGTGCTACATTGACATGGGGATTATGCAATTTACTACGAGGTGATAATGTGAAATTTTAGATAAGTAGAAAAATGATGATGCGCATATGTTCCTTTATATATATATATATATATATATATATAGGTTTTTAAGAATTGTCAAGAGAGCACGTGTATTTTACCCAAGTACTTTTGATTAGATTTTATGTTAAAAGGCAGATTATAGAGTCCCCTTAAATGCATGGACTACATCATCTGTAGTGTCTTCCAAGGTTTCACCGTTATTTAGAAGAGTACTACAATAACGCTCAATAGTAAGAACGGAAGGAAATAATAGAGGAATTCGAAATATATAGTAAATAAAGGGAGAATGGCAAAACTGTGCTTTATTGCTGGAGAACAAGATGCCCTTTTTGCATGGGGATGTCTTCTATTTAGAGGAGTAGGTAAAAAAAAAAAAAACTATGAACTTTAAGGTTTTTAAAAATAGAAAAGAGAGAAAATGAGATATAAATTTGAGAGTTTTGTAATTAAACTGTAAATTTCGTCTGACATCATGGTTCCAAAAGGCCCCTAAATGTTAAAAATATATATCCCATGAATAAAACGGTATAGAATTTTTACTAAATTATATTTAGGCTACATTTAGTAAACCAACTCAAACTTAAATTTTTCATCTCAGTTTTGTATCTGTCTGAAAAGTCAATAAAAATTATAACTAGTTTTTAGAAAGTGAACCAACTCCAACGGTAACATCAATCAGAAGCTTAAAATTGTCATATTTACATAACACTTGACAATTTAAAACCAAATTTTTTTATAATTAAAATAATATTCTATCAATAAGATATTTTTTAGAGAATTTTAAGATAAGAATTGTCATCTTTTTATTATTATTTTAGTACAATTACTCGTATTAACAGCTGCCATTTTTTTTAGAGTAATTAGCTTACATAGTCCCTGAACTCTTTTAAAAGTGACAGTTTGGTCTCTATTTTATTTTTTTCTTGTCAAGATAACCCTAAATTCCTATTTTCTTGGCCATTACAGTTCTTTTCGTCAAACTCCATTAAATTTTAATGGAATCTTGCTTAAATGATCATTTTTAAAGTAAAAAGACTAAAATATCCTTCAATCTCCCAAAAATCCCTCTTTCTCTCCCCTCCATCCATCTCTCTCTCTCCCCCTCCCAACCCCCCAGGTCACCAAACCCAATCCCCCCCCACCCCCCGTGCGGCGACTCCGCCCTCTTCACCGAACCAAGTTTCGATCTGGTTTTCGACCCCTGCCACAGAACTAGCTCCCAACTCCTTGCCGAACTGGTTCTGCCCCCCCCCCCCCCCGAAAAAAAAAATCTAGGTGTGCCTCCACTGCCTATTTGACCTTAAAAAAGTTCATAGTGTGTTTCCCACGAGACCAATCCATTAGTTTTTTTACGGAAATAATTATAATGGCCAATAAAATAGAACTTTAGGGTCTTTTCGGCCAAAAAAGAAAATAAAACAGGAATCAAACCATAACCTTCCAAAAATTATAGAGACTATTTGGGTCAATTACTTTTTTTTTAAATATAAGAACTGTCATTTTTTTTAAAACTATTAGTAATACAATTCATTTGAGTGTATGAGACAAAATTACTCATATTCTCTCAAACAAAAAACGGTTTTATATTGACAAATAAATTGTTAAAAATATAATCTAATAATTAAAATTGTAATTCGTTGTTATAATGAAAAATGAAAATTCTCTTTTTTTTAATACTTTATGCATACGTTTGGACACACAATCCAAACTTTAAAATCACAATTCAATTTTTGTCTTTTTCCCTCAGTTTCACTATTCATATTGTTTTGTAACTTAAAGTTTAAAAATCCATAATTTTGTGTAGACAAGTCCAAATGAGATGATTTTTTTTTATCAAATTATACAAAATTTCGAGACAAACGAAATAAGTTCCATATTAAAAATTTTTTCAAAAAATATTTGAAGTTTTCATACTTTTTAACTCAAGGAATCCACACATTTCAATAAATGCATAATCAATTCAAAACAAAATTCTACAATCCAAATCTTAACACCAAATGCTGCTTAAGTATTAAAAAATACTCCACGAACATTATGGGCGGGTATCCTTGCTAAAGGCATTTACGTGAGAAAATAAAGAAGGCTTTTTTTGCTTGAACATCATGGAAATACTAGTGTAATAAGTGTATGCTCCTAGCATACATCCTTAAGCCGGATACATGTGGGAGGACGAGGTATTTTTTAGTATGCTTTTAGGGAAGTACTTTGCACTTCACAAGTATATATCGTTGCAAAAGAAAAGAGAACCCGATCATTTCTACAAATAATGAGTTTGCATCGAAGCTAAGCTCATCAATCAACAAACAAAATGGTTTTAACTTTCTTTGTTTAATGCAAGTCACAATAATAATTACCAAACGTACGTATGATTATCAAAATTCATAGAGATATACTTTGAACTTCACACATACGTATCGTTGTAAAAAAAAGAAAAAAGAACCAGATCATTCCTACAAACAATGACTTTGAAAACAAAACCTACGGTCATCACTCAACAAACATACTGGTTTTATTTTTTTTAACGGTTGTTGCAATAATAATAATTACCACAAGCCACGATTGTGGCATCAGCCATTATCAAACGCATATATAACTAATTGTAAGTTATTAAAATTCTTGGAACAATTTGACGTGATAATGACAAAAAAAAAAAAAAAACTCAAAAATAGTTATATTCATGAATTGGGGAAATACATTTTCTGTGCTATATAAAAAAAAAAATCACACTTATTTTAATTAAAAGCATATTTTTTTCTCTTTTTATAATGTTGACACAACAATAATGAGCTATTAAAACTAGTTTCTCCTTACCCTTATTTCTACTTTTTTCCGTGGAAGATGAGTTAATTCCAATAAATGCTAGTCATATTGTTATGTTAGTGCAACATCAAGTTGTGTCCTTCCAATTTCTTGCTTTTAAAAGAGTGGATCTTCATTGAAAGTAATGAGAAAATTTCAAAAGGAAGGGGAAAAATAGAGGACTTTTGATATTTTCCCAAGATCAAGTCCTCACTTGATAAGTTGTTAGTTAGAGATGAAATTTTTAAGTTGAAGTTGATTGACTTTTCAAAAACTAGTTATAAATTTTGATTAAGACGAAAAAATATAGTTTAGTTTGAGATGAACTCAAACACCAAACGGAACATAAAAGTTACTCAATTAAGTTTTTTAGTTAATAAATTATTGCTTGAATATAATAAAGGTACTACAAATTGTTTATATGCAATGAAAACTGTTACTTTGTGTTCGTGAGCTCATCTCAAGGAAGATTTTAGAACTTCATCTGATTGTCGGAGAATGTAATCTCACGTGCATGAATGTGTTTTTTTTCTTCATGTTTTAAAATATGATCTTTCGCTTTAGAAGCAATTTGTAATATATATTTTTTAACTTAGAGATAACTTGCCATTAAAATTTCAAATGATAACTTGTCAATATAGTCGAAACACAGTGGCACTATGTAAAAATTTAAATAAAAAAAAAATGAAAGCGAAAGAAAAACTACAAATGAAAGAAACTTAAAAAAAAAAAAAAAAAATTGATTTTTTTTAGTTGTTTGTTATGAAAATGAGCATAAATAAATTAAATGAATTTACCTTCTGTTAATTGGTATTATAAGTTAAACAAAAACAAACGAGAGAGAGAGAGAGAGAGAGACTATCTCACACATATCACTTTTCTTTCATATTATCAATTATATTTTTGTTTAAAAAAATGACACAGAGGATAATATAGTAATTTTACTTCCATTTATATTTATAAAAAAAAGATTCCATTTAAAAATTTACCAATTATGATAAGGGGTGGAGGGAGATAGGTGTGAGTGGGGGCTGTCAAATTTTATGTTCTTTCAATTTTGCCCTTAAAATTTTATAATTTTTATAATTTCTCTCTATTGAAAATTAAAAATTCTCATACAGTTCATATTTGATGCCATTAAAAATATAAAGAAAGTTCTCACATAATCCTTATTAATATTAATTCAATAAAAAGAAATTCTATATGTTTACTATTTTACCCCATTAAAATTAAAAATTCGCAAATAAACCCATTAAAATTTAAGATTCTCACATAGCCTCCACTGAAATTAATTTCATCTAAAATTTTTTTTCAATTTACGCCCTTACTAAAATATATTTCTGACTCTGTCCCTAATTATGATAGACCTAACCTTTAGTGTTAATACCTCTTTTTCCTTCTCCCTCCCTTTAAGGGTAAAATAATAACCATAAACTTTTATTGCTATTAGGCCCAGTTAGGTACTTTGTTCCTAGCTTTCCTATATGCTTGTGCCTAACACGGAAATCTTCTTTAGACGTGAAGGATGAGAAACGAACAGAAAATGAAATAAATGATAATTTAGTTATTTTACATCGTTTATATTTATGTAACATAAAAAATACATTTCAAAATCTACTGATTATGATGGACCCGACCTTCTAATTCTTTCGCCTAATTTTAATTTCCATTTAAACTTCTTTCCAAGTCATATATCATAATTTTCATCCTAAAATCCCTCGAATATCATTTTTTTTTCCTTCCACTTTTAGTGCATACCAAACAAAGCATAAAGATATGAAGAAATGAAGATATCGTGATACAATGATAAATAAAGACGGTCCAATTCTGGAAGATTGTTACTCTTGTGGTGGAAATTAACGCCATCAATGTCGTATCGGTTGTTTCGGATAACACGGAGTTTTCTTTGTAAGGTCCGATTCTGAAGGATGTTTAACAATTGCTTGCCCAGTTGCAGGATCCAGGTGTTTATCACAATCGGCGTAATGCTAATCTTGTAGCTCATCTTTTAACTAGATTTGGGTTCAATTCTAATTGTACTAGTGTGTGGATTTGTGAGACTCCTATTATAGTCTCTAATGCTATGATGTTTTCTTTGATGCTATTGCTTAATAAAATAGCTCTTATTCAAAAAATAAATAAATAAAGACGGAAAGAAAAGGCAGAAGGAGAAATGAAAAATTAAAAATGAAAAAATAACCACGCAAAATATCACTGTTTAGAGAGAGAAAGAGAAGAGAGAGAACTGAAGAAAGTAGAGTAACTTAGTGCCTGTTTGGCATTGCAGTTGGAACTCAAATTTTGGAGTTGAGTTCCAACTGAACCCGTTTGGTGCTCCAGTTCAGTTGGGTAGGGCATTTGAACCATTGCACAGTAACCCGAACTGGGTTTACTGTGCACCGAATCTTCTCACACGCTCTCTGGCTCACCTCTGCCATTGCGACTATGTACCCCCCTCGTGTTCCTCTCCACGGCCTTGCCTTCTGCATCTTGTCAGTGGCTCTGTGGCCTATGCCTCCAAACCCCTGTACCATCTACTCCTTACCAGGCCCCTCCTCTACTGGTTCTCCTTAAACGTTGATCTTCTGGCTTCGCCCACTCCCCAGTAAGCAGATGTGTCGGCGTTTGGGGTCCGCGAAGTGCAGGCGAACCCTTGGGCTGATTACCCACTACTTCAGAGTCCGAAAATCCTCTCCTTGGGCCGTCGGTTCCTGCCCGAATCCGGCGGCAGCTAGTGTTTACTCCTCCTTCAGCTCCAACTCGGTAACCCTAGTTAAATTTCTTTCCTTATGAGTCAAAAAATTTTCCTTAAGTATTGAGTTTTTTTTATGCCGGAAACTTGGTTTGTGGTTTAATTTCATCTTCGTTTGTAACGATTTGCTCAGTTGTTGGTTTGGGTTTGGGAATTTTGGTCCCTGACACATGCTTAAATTGGTGTGTTGGGGTCAGCTTGCAATGTTCATCAGGTGTTGGTTTGGGTTTGGGGATTTTGGTTCCTGACACATGCTTAAATTGGTGTGTTGGGGGTCGGCTTGCAATGTTCATCGGGTGTTGGGTTAACTTTTGGTAAAATTTTTCCCAAAACGTGGCTGTTGGTTGCTTGGCAGAGGAATAGCAATGAATCAATGTTGTAGGTGGTTTTTGATTTGGATTGAAGACCCAAACTGTGCCTAAGGTCAGGTGTTATTTTTTTGTTGATTGAATCCTTGTTGTATGTCCATTTTGAGTTTGGTTGAAGTCCCAAACACACCATTGGCAATGTTGTTGGTTCTTGGTTGATTGCATCTATGTTCTAGGTCCATTTTTGGTTTGTTTGAATCACCAAACTGTCCATGTGCTCAGGAATGCATATTTTTTTGCTAGACTCAATGTTTTAGGTCCATTTGGTGTTGGTTGCAATACCCAAACTGTCCATTTGAGTTGGGTTTTTGGTTGGTTCAATCCATGTTGTAGGTCCATTTAGAGTTTGGTTGAAGTCCCAAACACACCATTTGCAATGTTGTTGGTTCTTGGTTGATTGCATCCATGTTCTAGGTCCATTTTTGGTTTGTTTGAATCACCAAACTGTCCATGTGCTCTGGAATGCATATTTTTTTGCTAGACTCAATGTTTTAGGTCCATTTGGTGTTGGTTGCAATACCCAAACTGTCCATTTGATTTGGTTTGGGTTTTTGGTTGGTTCAATCCATGTTGTAGGTCCATTTAGAGTTTGGTTGAAGTCCCAAACACACCATTTGCAATGTTGTTGGTTCTTGGTTGATTGCATCCATGTTCTAGGTCCATTTTTGGTTGGTTTGAAACACCAAACTATCCATGTGCTTAGGTGTTCATATTTTTTTGCTAGAATCAATGTTTTAGGTCCATTTTGAGTTGGCTTGAATACCCAAACTGTCCATTTGCTCAATTGTCGGTTTTTGGTTTATTGAATCCATGTTCTAGGTCCAATTTTGAGTTGATTTCAAGTCCCAAAAATTGGGTTTGGGTCACGTCTGTGTGTGTTGATCCATTAAACTATTATTTGTGATCGTTTCTGATAGGTTTGACTGACCCAAAACCTGGTTCGTATCAAGGCTTCGTGTTGTGATGTTTTGAGTTGGGTCTTTTACATCGCGCTTAACGTTTAGATTTATTCCCTTCTTGGCAATGATGTATACAACAAATCAACTATTCGGTATTATTATCTGACTGATGAGTTAATGACCCGATAGATATCATTAGATACTGGTATCTAATCACATGTTGGCCGTTATAGGGCTTAATCGTATGGTCTGCTCCTCCTGTACTTAGTTAACCCTAGACCCAGTGCTTATATGCCATGGTATCTACATATTTTCCAGTCATTGACATGCCTCAGATGAACTTTTTCAAGCAATTTATACTGAGCCAACCCCTCCTCCTACTTTATGTATTTAGTTATGTTTTTTGTTTTTGTTGACCGCTTTCTTAAGGAGATGCCTCGAAAATCGACGGGTGAGTCGTATGTCTGGGGTCAGGCAAAGCAAACAGTTTTCCTTGAAAAGCTTGATTACTACTTGGCCTGCAATTCCGGTAGACATCCTCCACTTTCAACCCTCAAGAGTTAGGCTAGGGAGTTTAATGCTATGTATGGAGGGGTTCCTGCATACGGCTTAACATTATTTAAAAAGAAGGATAGGATGAAAAAAATCTATAGGGGTTGGAAGACGTTGCAATGTCGGACCGGCTTAGGATACGATCCGGTGACGGACCGAGTCATCTGCTCAAACGATCAGTGGTAGAGTTTTATTCAAGTAATATAAAATCGCACTACTAATTGGCATGTCTTATAGTTTTTCCCCCATAAATTATTGGACATTTAAGCTGGCAAACCTAAATTGGTTGTAGGTCCATAAAAGAGCGCAACCATCTCCGTTACAAGGGGCTGAGGAACAAGGAGTTCTATTATAACATATTCGAAAAAAAATCATGCGGTTGGTGTCTCGGACAACGGTTCAGTTTCGATGCCAGATGATTGTCCTGTGACCACCGACCTTGACACCTCGCTAGACAACTCCGGCATCGGACCGGTGATTGGAGAGGACCTGACACCAATGTCTGGTACCCGGAGGTGCACTAACAGAAGAGCCGGCGCCGCTTTAGAGCCGTCGTGATCTAGGGACAGCTCTGGCAAAGGAAACAGAGGGAGGAGACGGATGGGATGACATTCATGGCTATGTAGGAAATAGTCAGTCACTTCCGTGGCCGATCAGAATCAGGCACAAGTAATTCCCAATCAAGCCGAACGGATCACATGCTGATGTGTATGACCTGCTATGACAGAGATGGGTATTCTACTCAATCAACGGACGATGATATGGCATTACTTCTCGGCTCATCCACAGCTCTAACGTACTTTCCACAAGCTACCCGAGGTCGATAGGCGAGAAATTATTACATCCGTTGTTGGCCCGCAGCCGCCCCCGACCGATTGAGTTTCTTGTTCAACTAGTTTTTTTTTAACCATTTGTTTGATAATATTCTTCTGATTGGATTGTGTTTACTTCTTTATTTCATGAAATACTGTAACAAACCTTGCGCATGTTGGTTACGCTGCCTTTATTCGGTTTTAAATATTACATATTAACTAACATAAACTATGATAGTATGGGAAATTAAATTTTTAATTATTCGACAACATTAATTTTGCATCAGGCAAAAATCAATATTTAGAGCATATATCAAGCTGTCCAAAACATGAATGAGCATAGCTCCGCATCCAATCAGGAAGACGAGGGTGTTTACTCAGAAGATGAGTATAACGATGATGACAGATATGCTGCGATGGCAGTTATAGCCACAACAGTCAGTAGTCGTACCAGGCGTCAGGATCCGTAATCGATGCATAATTCAATATTGACTGGGAGCATGCGTGTTGAAGAGATTTTAAACAACCATGACGAAATAATTCAAGGACTGATAAGTATGAAATCAGAAACATTCCGATCACTCAGTGATCTATTACGACGTTGGGAATTATTGAAGCCAACGCACAACATGGACGTGAACGAGTTGTTATTCATATTTTTATCAATTTGCGCACAAGGCGCTACGAACCGACAAATTTCGTACTTATTCCAGCATTCTAGAGAGACAACCTCCCGTTGGTTCTATAAAGTGCTGCAGGTTATCTGTTCGCTAAAGGATGAATTCATCAGACCACCAGACTACACGAATATTCAACCTTCGATTCAAGAGCACTCGTACAAATATCGACCATGGTTTGATGTACGTTTTTTATGTTATCACATAATATCATTGCATGAAAGAATTATTACAATATTAGAATTATTAAGGATGGTACTCAATATTAAATTTCACTCTTATTGATCCAGGGTTGTATTGGGGCTATAGATGGCACACACGTCCCATGTGTGCCACTACGGGAAAATGTGGACGCATGGATCAATCGAAAGGGGCATCACTTGCAGAATGTATTAGCGGCATGCTCGTTCGACATGAATGTTGAATTCACATATTAGAATTCACATATATGTTGGCCGGGTACGAGAGATCGTGTCATGATGCCAGAATATTGGACGAGGCGATAGCATTCTACGGTTTCCCAATACCGCCACCAAGTAAGCATAATTAGCTACTTATAGCAGTATTTAAATATAATACAGTTTTAAAAGGAATATTGGACGTGTCATTCATATTGCGATGTTTATTTTGTAGGAAAATTTTACTTGACAGATTCGGGCTACGCCAATAAGGAATGTTTCTTGAGCCCATTCCGACGAGAGACGTATCATTTACTGGAATACCGAAGACGTCGGGGCAGGCTAGGCAACCGTAGGGAAGTATTTAATTACACAATTCATCTCTGCAGAACTGTATTGAGTAAACATTTGGTGTCTGGAAGACAAGATTTAAAATACTTAAAGGCATCAACAGCTATCCGATAGACAAACAAAAAATGATCCCCGTGGCGTGTGCGATTTTGCATAATTTCATCAGGATGGTGCAGGTTGGGGATCCCTTTCTTGAAGAGTACGCGGCAGATTGTGTGCCTGTACGTGGGAACGTCGATGTGAGTGTCGATTACGTGCTTGATGATGGGATCGATGGAATTGGCCCCAGGCAGCAACATGACTTTAGGAGGGTGTAATGAATCAGCTGAGAGATATGATGGCTGATGATATGTGGGTTAGATATCAATTATTTCCGTAGTATAAAACCACGTGAAAGCAAGCATGGTATTATTTTGGGCCAGATTAGGACTGTAATTATTAAGTTGTAGTTTTAATCAATATTTATTGACCAACTATTAACTTTATATTGGTGTATTTTATGGATATGTAAGAAATTGTACAAATTATTTTGATGACCTAAGGTGATTGGTGTTATTAAAGGAAACAGTCTTTAATTTTTGCAATTTTGTTCGCTATAACCTACAATACAATTTACAATTGAGTTGACATTGAATTGAAATTTAGCATGTTCGAATAGTTTTAACTTTAGAAAAAGAAGTTATAAATTTTGTTGACTTCTCGGAAAATGACAGAAATTGAGGGGAAAAAGTACTGTTTAGTTGGAGTTAAGATAAGTTACCGAGGAAAAAAAATAAATTTTAATTATATTCAACTCAATTGGTGTTATTAATTGAGCGTATTTTAATTATTCCATTTTCGTCACTAGTACCTACAATAGAATGTTAAATTGAGTTGAGTTTGGATTGAGTTAAAATTTTTAAACAAGATTAGTTTTAACTTTTGAAAAACTATTTATAACTTTATTGACTTTTCAAAGAAAGGGAAAATTTTAGGTGATAAAGTACAATTTACTTGGAGTTCAGATAAGTTACCGAAGAAAAAAAAAACAAATTTTAATTGTGTTCAACTCAATTGGTGCTATTAATTGGGTGTATTTTAATTATTCTATTTTCCGTCGCTAGCACCTACAATAGAATGTTAAATTGAGTTGAGTTTGAGTAGAGTTGAAAGTTTTAAGTTAGATTAGTTTTAACTTTTGAAAAAAAAATATTTATAATTTTGTTGACTTTTCAGAGAAAGAGAAAAATTTAGGTGATGAAATACAGTTTATTTAGAGTTCAGATAAGTTATCGAGGAAAAAAAACAAATTTTAATTGTGTTCAACTCAATTGGCGTTATTAATTGGGCGTATTTTAATTATTCCATTTTTCGTTGTTGGCACCTACAATAGAATGTTAAATTGAGTTGAGTTTGAGTTGAGTTGAAATTTTTAAGTTAGACTAGTTTTAACTTTTGAAAAAATATTTATAATTTTGTTGACTTTTCAGAGAAATGGAATAATTGAGGTGAAAAAGTACAGTTTACTTAGAGTTCAGATAAATTACCAAACAACAGAAAGAAAAATTTTGTTTAACTCAATTTCTTTACATCTAAACAGGACCCTTGTTTTTTTTAGGATGAGTTTAACACTTCATTTAAACTCATGAATTTAAACTTAATTTTTATTTTTTTCTGAAAATTTTTTTATCTTTTCTAATAAAGTAATTTTTAAGTTAAAAATTACTATTTTAACTTATGTTAACTCAAATTCAATTCAACACACACAAAGCCTTTACTTTTTTTTTTTTTTTAATTTCTTTTTCGAGGGCACTACAAATGCCCCACTCCCTCCAGCCTCTCCAAACAAACAACCCCCTTTCTCTCTCCAGACAAACCCATTTTCTCTCTCCTCAGTGGGAGAGAGTGGGAAATTAAGCAAGGGATTCATCAGCCTACAACAACAGCAGCAGCCAAGACCCTCGCCCAAAGGAAGCTCCAGAACTCCACTTACGCCTCGCCGTCGCCGGCTGCGAGCTCCGGCGGCTGCTACCTCCAGCTTCGGAACCGACGCCTGGAGAAGCCTCCGCCTTAAGCTTGTCACTTAAATGGTACCATCACCTTTTATAGATTTTAAGATTTGAAATAAGTTATGACCAGCTGATTTGATAAGGTTATGAACATGGGCAGCATAATTCTTGAATTCAAGAACATAGGAATTTGATTAAGTTGGGGTACTTAGGGCGCTGCATTTTAGTATTTTGAGCAACGTCGTGCAAGTTGAGAAGCCAACTGTTATCATAGTCTGCTACAACTTTAGAGCTTGAAGTCATTTTAAAATATGTTTTTTTAACCTATATGTCTGAGTGCAGGGAGACATTGGTCAGTTTCGTGACGTTGGCTCCTTAGAAGACAATGTAGAAACTTTTTTACCACTTGATGATGAACCACTTGATGCTGAACCACTTAATGATGGAGACGGAAGAGATCTGTTTGGCACATTGGAACGGGATCCAGAACATACAGCAGAAGCGCCAAATGGTAATCCAAAGTCTCAGTCTTTGAGCAATCACAATTGAATTAACTAATTGCAGAATGACATGATGGGTTTTCTTTTTTTTTTTTTTTTTTTTTTTTTTCCATCTCAGGTTTTTCCTTCAATGAAGTTCATTCTATATGTGAAAGTAACAGTAAAGTTGTTTGCTGCCATTTCTCTTCGGATGGGAAATTATTAGCTAGTGCCGGGCAGGATAGAAAGGTATAGTTTATTGTATCATGAAGAAATAAGTTTCATGTTTTTAGCATATTGGTTTGAACATATATATTTCAAAGATTTCATTTATTGAATTTAGTTTGCATATTAAGGCTCCGTTTGGGGACGCTATGTTTTGCAAAAGTTATTTTGTCCTTTTCCTTCGATTTTAGTATTCACTTTTCCAAACATTTTAAAAAATCAAACTTTGAAAGTCTATAACTTTATCACTTTAAATCGAAACGAGATGAATTTTTTTTTCCAAATTGCATAGAATTTCGATAAGAACGAAACATGATTCATATTACTATTTTTTTTTTTTTTCTGAATACATTTGAAGTTTTTACACTTTTTCACCCAAAACAGTTTATTTTCACCAAACGCACATTTTCAAAACTCAAACCATCTCTAATCTCCAAAACACCGTCTCCAAATGTGTCCTTAAACGGGGCCTAACTTTTACGCAATTAGGTAATTGGTTTTTTGTCGTGCTTTGTTTTTTCTGTTCATGTTATACTTAGCTTCTTCCTGGAGGCAAGAAACTAAATTTGAAAGAGTGTAATAAATTACTTTTGAAAATTCTGATCCTTTTATTTTGGGTTTTGTTGCTGCAATTTTTAGTTTCCATAAACAATTTTCCTTAAACAAAATAGGTTGAGAGGCAAATATTATTTAATGCAAACAGCGTTATGTATGTGCTTTTCTTTCCGATTTTACAAAACACTAAGGTACATATATTTTCAGGTTCTCAGAACAACCAGCTGCCTTAGCTGTAAAGCAGCTAAAGGAATATAAATGTATGTGGATGCTTATCCTTTTTTTCTCCATGTCAATAGGTTGTTCTTTGGAACAGGATGACACTGCAAACTGAGAGCACTCCGGAGGAACACACAATGATAATAACTGATGTTCGATTTAGACCGAATTCCACTCAGCTGGCAACGTCTTCATTTGATACAACAGTGCGACTTTGGGATGCCGCGGATGTAAGTTTTCTATCTCTTTTTATGTATAGCTTTTTTTTATATGTTCATCAAAATAATTCCAATAGTAGCAAACAATCTCTCTTTTCAAATGGTTTCATTGCGATATTAAGGTACTTTTATTTCGCTCCACATCATGACATCACTTCTCTGTTGCTTGTTTGTAGATGCCGACTTTCTGTCAATCCAATGCATCATAAGTTATTGTCTTCTTCAATTAGTATTTGATTCTTTTAATTTTTTTTTTCTTTTTTTGGGGGTATCTTTTTTATCCTTGAAGTATGTTCTCGAGTCTATATCTTGTCCTGCCCGAACATGAATCCAAGGATGGTTAGGTAAGGACAATGGGAGATACGTGAGCATTAGCATCCATGGCAATGATCTCACCCTGCTTCTCTACTTTAGTTTGAACCGAAGACGTGATACCTGTAATAAAATTTTATTTTCCAACGTGTCCCCCCTATTGCTGCTCTAATTATGTTCATAATTTTCAATGCCTATTTCTTTGGCATTTATTTCAATACTATTAGATCATTTCTCTGTTTATGACCTTAACACTGTGAGCACTAGAACTTCGATTTTCCATGCAAAAACATCACATAATTACCTTTTTAATGAATCAGTGAAGAATTTGGTCCAAAAATATTGGATGTGTATTAGGCTGGCCTTTTTCTAAACCACTGTCCTCTCTTGTTGCAGCCAAATTCTTGCGTGCGTGCATATTCAGGGCATACCTCACATGTGCTGTCACTTGATTTCCACCCCAACAAGACCGACCTTTTATGCTCATGTGATGCTAATAATGAGATTCGCTATTGGAATCTCAGTCAGTTCAATTGCACCCGTGTTTCCAAGGCTAGTACCTTCCAAGTTTATGATGCTTTTCTAGTTGTAATTTGGTTTTTGTTCTAAACTAGTTATTTGGTGTTGCAGGGAGGCTCGTCTCAGGTGAGATTTCAGCCAAGAATCGGACAGTTTATGGCTGCTGCAGCAGGGAGTATCATTTCCATTTTTGATATCGAGAATGATAGACAAACACACTCATTCCAGGTGCAAGCAATGATTCTTAACCCCAGGACAATCTGATGGTTTCCTATTTTCACAAGAGTCGCACATTATGACCTACTGATATTTACTAATCAGACAACGTAATTTCTGTCTTCAGGGGCAACCGTCAGATGTGCACTCTCTTTGTTGGGATACAAATGGAGATCTTTTGGCTTCTGTCAGTCAAGATGCTGTCCGAGTGTGGTCTTTGTCCTCCGGAGAGTGCATCCATGAACTCAACTCCAGCGGGAACATGTTCCAGTCTTGTGTTTTCCACCCAAGCTACTCCAATCTCTTGGTCATCGGAGGCTACCAGGTGAAACTTTGCTTCTTATTTTTGTTGTTGATCGGCATTATGCATCTTTTATGCTTCAAGTTTTATCAATCTGGGAATAGAAAACCTCAGGATTTGTTGCTGTTAAAGCTTCAGGAAAAGAAAAGGGTGGTTAATTAGAACTAGTCTGTAGAAATTATGCTGTGTAGGTAGGATGATGCTAGGGGTGTAAGTTTGTTTTGTTTTGAGGTTAAATGACATCCACTGTTTATGCATCGTATGGCGACTCAATCACATGCTAGGCCACTTGCCAGACTGTCAAAATGGTTAATATCTATGGTCAAAGTATCATACGCCGTTATCCTTCAAAAGGAAAAGTTTCCTGTCTTCAAGCACATTGAAGCTTATTTTATAAAATTTCTAAAGTCTGCTCCGAAATGATGACGATCACTACCGACTTTAAGGCTTTGTTTGGCATATTATTTTAACTCCAACTAAACTGTTTTTTTTTTTTTTTTGTTAGATTTTTGTCTTTTTCTGAAAAGTCAACAAAAATTATAACTAGTTTTTAAAAGTCAATTAACTTCAACTTAAAAATTTTAACTCCAACTAACGATCCAGACGAACGCTTATTTCAATCATGAAATGTTGTTTGGTGGCCTGAGACACATGCTGTCACGTGACAACAAGCAAAGGCCATTGCTGATTAGCAGAATTGGTTGTACCAAGTATTTTTCATTTGTAATTTTTTGGTAGTAGCTTTTTATCCTGACTGGGCTTTGCAGAATTGATGTCGGAGTAGGACCAAGATAGAAGAGAGATAAGAGAGAGAATGTTATATATACAACAGACATAATCAGGAAGAGAAATTGAACTAGAAATAGAGGATTCAAAAGAAGAACAAGAATTCAGAGGAAGAAAACTAGTCGTTCATCAATCACAAATTCTCCTGAAAATACAATCACTAAGCTATTTATAAGGATCTAAATCTAACAATAATTTAAATCATATAATAAAGAAAGAGAATTCTTGGTCTAATTGATTTGATGATTTTGTGGATCTATTTATAGACTTATTTTAATTCTAAATTATTCTAAGATATAAATATAATTTTAAATCTAAAATTAGATACTGAAGTTAAAGCATATCCTGATAGATAAAATAGATAAATTATAAATTTAAGTTTCTAATATCCTAACCTTGTTCTTCATCAAGATTGCCTAGAAATTTCCAGATTGTTAGCATACATTTATCAGGTTATGAATTTGTGGGTAGATTCTTGCTAAATTCTAGATCTAACCCTATTGAGTAGGAAAAAACAATTTGATAGACCAAGTAAGATGTGTCTTATTCACTATTGCATTTGGATTGTTCTGATGATACTACTGGAAACAAAAGAATTTGGGTAGTATATTCCAAAAGAATGTACTACTTTTACGAATCTTACAAAATTAAAAATAAAGGTATAATTTATTTGTTCCTATCAGGGTTATTATATCAGCAACAAATATATAATACCTGTCAAATTGAAAAAATAATTTATATCAAATAATTTTTTAGTTGTTTGTTTTTTAATTTTGTAATCTTTGAAATGTTTTGCAGTCTTTGGAGCTATGGAACTTCACTGAGAATAAACTTATGACAATTCAAGCTCATGAGGGAGTTATATCAGCCTTGGCACAGTCCCCAGTTACTGGGATGGTTGCCTCTGCCAGTCATGACAAATCCGTTAG
Organism: Ficus microcarpa; assembly: GCA_025413485.1. Lineage (NCBI taxonomy): Eukaryota > Viridiplantae > Streptophyta > Magnoliopsida > Rosales > Moraceae > Ficus > Ficus microcarpa. The sequence continues at coordinate 14,328,855 of CM046382.1, read as the reverse complement.
AATTTGGAAATAAAAATATAAAAAAAGAAGGGGGAAAAAAAAACAAGGCTTTTTGTTAATGAATTCCCAACTCCAGAAATTCAGACTAAAATGTTTTTTTTTGTTTAATTTTTAAAGATAGGGAAGCTCAAAGGTGTGTCTAATTTGAGTTTTATTCAAAAATATTTGTCTTATTGTTGTTATTATTGTTTGGTTTTCTTTTCATTATTTGCTTTTCTTTATAGGTACTAATAAGAGGAAGTGTGTGTTTTCTATTAACTTCACAGGTACTGATTTAACTTGAGTTGTTTTTCAAGTTAGAGATTATGTACTAGTACTTCAATGCTGTAAGGTTTCTTTTCCCTAGTTTAATGCCTACGCAGCTGTTGATTTATTTATTTATTTATTTTAATCCAATGTTTGGAGTCCAAAAATGGAGAAACTCTTTCTTCTCTTAAAATTCCTTTCGTCTCTATGTCCATTTGAATGTATAACAAAATATTGTCTAGTGTTGTAGGCACGGTACAGCGGTGATTTAATACTTGATAATTATAAGGTGTAGAGTTCGAATCTCTTCACTCAAATTAAAAATAATGTATTGTTTAATGAAAATTATTGGTGAAGAACACAATGGGAAGATGCCCATCTTCCCATTTACAGATTTAATCAAATTTATAGTTAAACTTTATGTATTTTTGTGAATTTCATTTATTCCAAAAAATATAATGCGAAGATTTAAAAAGTACTTTTTCTCAAGAATAAAAAGAGAAATTAATGATATACAAAAAAGCTTTTGTGTAAAAGAAAGTGGGCACAAATTAATTTTGGAGGGAGCAAATTCAAATTGAGTAATGGTAAGGGTACAAATTAGGCATGAAAATTAAAATAAATGATTTGATTCTATCGACGTCCTATTTTGTAAATCAAATTGCTTTATTACAGGCAGAGAATATTCTTCAAGTGAGAACTATATTCGGTTCTATAAATATTGATACGTGTTTTTCATCCTCTCATGGTAATATATATTTATATATATCTCGTAAATCACAAATATAAATTCTGACTCATGAAGTGCTGGCTCAATAATATATTGTAGTCCCAAATGTTTTTTTTTTTTTTTTTTTTTTGATGTTTGTGGCACCACTTGACACTCGCATTTATCACTACAATTAATAGTACGCTGTCAATATCATTTCACATTATTCATTTGGTTTTCCGTCTTTTCCATACTAGTCTTTGACAATAAATGCTTTTTTGTTTTCTGTTGATTAATCTATAAATCGTATTATGTATTTCTAGACAAAAGTCATAAAGTTGATTTTTTTTCCGCAGCAAACTTTATTTTACACTGGTGTGCATCAAAATAATAATAATTATTACTATTATTATTATAATACCAATTATGCCCTTGTATAGTAATTGAGGGTACCATACTAGATTACCGGTGAAAAATAAAAGGCAACTACTGACATCGGTGGTCGTCCACCGTGTTATCGATGACAATATGTTGTGTTACCTAAAGTAACCTACTGCTAAGGTAGTCTGTTGTATCACAAATAGTATCTTGCTGTGATACTTGTAATAACCTACCGGAATACTAAAAGATGAGAACAATTGATCACTTGTCAGAAAAATATCATTACTTGGAGGCCAGATCCAACAAATGAAACACTTGCGTGCAAAACCTAGTTGTTGGCCACAATACTAGTGAGCTCATCACCTTGTGCCTTCATTTCCATCAATCTGCTTGCTCTAAGAAAGGATCAAAAGAGAATCATATAAAATTAAATTTTGAAAAACACATGAGATTGTGTTTATGTCACTGTAAAACTAAAAAGTCAAAGAAATAAATAGTGACGACAAAAATAAATCCAAGATCTATTTTTTGTGGCATTTAATCTAATTTTCTCATTTTATCTTGTGGACAATTTTTGCGCTACATTGACATGGGGATTATGCAATTTACTACGAGGTGATAACTTGAAATTTTAGAGAAGTAGCAATATGATGATGCGCATATATATATATATATATATATGTTCTTATTTTTATAGGTTTTTAAGAGTTGTCAAGAGAACATGCATATTGTACCTAACTACTTCTATTAGACTTTATGTTAAACAAACAGATCGTAGAGTCCTTTTAAATGTATGGACTACGTCTTCTGTAGTATCTTCGAAGGTTTCACCATAATTAAGAAGAATACTACGATAATGCTCGATAGTAAGAACAGGAGGAAAGAAGAGAGAACTCGAAATATAGTGAATAAAGGGAGAATGGCAAAACTGTGCTTAATTGCTCGAGAAAAAGATGCCCTTTTAATGCATGAGGATGTCTTCCATTTATGGGAGTAGGTAACCGCTTTTAGTTTTTGATTTGGTGCAAATCTTCTCCTGAATTTCAAATGGAAATTGCCTTGGGTTGTTGCGGTTGACTTTCCTTCTTAAACCCGCCTCTTTAGAATTAGGAAAACTTGGAGTGATATTCACTCCCTTTGAATGAGATTCAGCCATGATTTTTTAGAATTAGGAAAACTTGAGTGATATTCATTCACTTTGAATGAGATTCAATCATGATTTTTGGATTGATTTATTTTGCGATTTATCTTTTCTTAAAACAATCATTTTTGGACTTTTCGACTTAAGAATCAATTATATGTTAAGTTGAGACTCGATACATGGTCTCAACTTGATTTTGTGATCTTTACTGACAAGTGATAAACGCATATATACGATGAAAGATATGATCTGAAATCCAACATCAATAATAATTAACAATTGAAAAAATTAGATATATCTTAACACTTTTGATAGAATTCTCATTTTCTTTTTGGATAAATTCTCCCCACTCCAACACATTTTTCAAGAGTATTAGGATTGGATTGAGTTCACTTTTACGGTGATCTATAATTCAGTCATTTGTGTTGTTGTTATCGTAAATGAATGGATTATTATAATCTAAGATTCTTTTGTCGACAGTAGTTTCGTTTGTTTTCTGCTGTTGAAAATGATGACGAATGAGTTTGGTTGGGATTAGTGCAAGATTAAGAAATGAAATGAAATGAAATTAAAAAGAAAAAGAAAAAGAAAAGAAAACAATTGCACGTGCTTCTTCACGTGTGGATTAAGCCTCGAGACCAACATTTGTCCACGTTGGAAATGCATCGCTAAGCTACAAATGTGCACTGACTTTCAATGAAAATAATATGAAATATTGGGAAAACTAGGTAATATGGGTTGGTCTGATAAATAAATAGAAAATTTTAAATTTTAATAGTAAATTAATTTTTTATAAAAAAAATTTAAAAAAAATAAATATTAAAAAAAAAAAAACAAAAATATATAAAAATTTTATATACGAATACCAAATAAGGCATGTATCTCTATTTTCGCTATTATTTGTTCACTCCTATAGTAATAAGAGATTTTTTGTAACCTTATTCTTGAGCTTAACAACTTGTCTCTTTCTTTCACCAAAAAACAACTCCTCCTCTTTCAATCATACACCATGATATTTTGCACGACACTCTAATCGAGGCATATTATTTATATGCACAACATGATTGAATTAAGTTTTAAAAAACAAATAATGGGGTATTTGGTTAAATGGTTTAAACCGTTCAACTCAATTTTTTTTTTCTTAAAAATTTTTATTTTTTTTCCAAAAAGTTTTTTGTCTTTTTTAAAAATTTAAAAAAATTTACTATTGAAACTTAAAAATCCCAACTCAAATTACTTTACCAAACGGGCTCTAAGTTGTGATAAACATAATAATTCTTTTATGTACAGAACACGAATATAAAATACCACGATCAAACTCCTTTTTGTCATAGTTTTCTTTTTCTTTTTTTTCCTCACAAAATATAGAAAATTTTGAATTTGAATTAACAAGTTTTTTCGTATTCTTAAGCAAACTGCGTCCTAAATTTCTCCGAAATTTGCAGAAGATACTCTCAATCACTTTAATTTGATTGAAACATGCTAAATAGTGTTAGTCAAATTGATAAAAATTGAGTGAATTAACACCACGGAGATTTTTTTTTTAAAAGATTTATAGTTTATAAATCCTAGTTTATGGTAATCATTTAAATATTACTTTGTGATCCAATAAACAAATCATCGTCATCATTTATTTATTTGGTTTCATCTACTTTAAGTTGAACTTTTTGCATCGCCTCGTCCAATCTCTACAATAGCCCTGTTCTTTTCTTTTCTTTTCTTTTCTTTTCCTTAAAAAAAAAAAAAAAAGAAAAAAAAAAAAAAAAATAGCTTTGATTGAATGCAAAGGGAAAAAATTAAAGAAAACATCATTCGTTCCTTGAACATTTTCTATTCTTCATGCTTTTTTCTTTTTTGGCCGGATTGTGCTCCGCAATCTGAGCCGTTCAAATTCCTCGCCGAGTTATTGAAGTTATAAATCGGCATGCAAACATTGGATTCCCTTTTCCCACCAACTTTTGTTTTCCGTTTGGAGAGATCTGATGTGGCCCTTGTAACTCCCTTTGTTTTTAAGAAAATAGATACAGATGTACCACACTATTTGTTTATTCAAAAATCATATCTCATCAAATATTATATCAAGATTTTTTTTTAATTTAAGAGTAAGAAAGTGAACTTTACATCTTATAATTAAATCAGATATAAAATTATCGTTATATTATGTCCACATACATATCAGTATTTTTTATATGTATAGAAAACTATTGAAAAGATCAAGGTATCCCTCCTTAAACGAGAAAAAGATAACAAAAAAATTTTTTGTAAAATCGCAGTTCATACACCATATGTTTGTTTTTTTCTCTAACAAAAGTTTTTTTTAAATATATTTTGCATTAAAAAAAAGTGGTTTAATTTATTTATTTGTCTTTTCTTTTTTCTTTGAAGGAAATTTTGTCATTCTAATAGTCTAAATTAAATCTCATGATAGATAAAGTCTAAATAGAGACTACACTTGTTGAATAAACCTATAATACAACTTTAATACGTCGATATTATCAACACTAATTAGAAGAAGATATTCATAATTAAGCTGGGTGGAATAGATAGAGATATTAAATGTTTACTTACGAAGTAACTATAATTAGTAAGATTAGATTTAACTTAGATAGACAATTAGACTACTTTGTGGAAGTCAATGTATAAATAAATATAATATCCATGTATAGACCCTTAGATCACAATAAAATCATATGCAAAGGATTAAACATTAAATTTTATAAATAGTTGATGGTTGTGAAGCTATAAAATACCGGTAATTAAGGTTTTTTTTTTTTTTTTTTAACAACCTACGAAAAATTTCTCCGAGAAAACTTTGTGTTTATTTACGGTATTGATTTGATCCTCAACAATATTCAAATTTTTAATCGAGACGTAAAAATCTACTATTTGTTTTCAAAAATGTTGAAATTGTCCCTATTCCCTTTTTTTTAATTTTCTTGACATGTTAGTCCCTGATGTTACAATCTTGTGCCAAGTAAGTTTGTTCATTTTCTCCTTTGTCATAATCAGCACATGATTAGTTTCAAGTCCTATGATTTTAAGCGAAGGCATTGTTTGTTCTGTTTGTTGATCGATTTATTCATGATCATCTTGTCAAGATTTTCAATATTGAAATTGAAGAGGGTAAAATCTACAGTCGAATCATATCAAGTCGAGTTAGGGCTTATAACTGGATCATTGAGCTAATTAAACGTATATTGAGTTGACTGTTAGAGTTAGCTACAAAATAATAGTAAAATTAAGTAAATAAGACAGGTAATATAAGAGATTTATAGAGGTTCACTTTCAATATGAGAAAAAGTCCTTTGTGGTGGCTCAGGAGTTTCACTATAGTTGATGAAATTGTATAATTAATGTCGTAGAAGTAAGAACGGGAAAGAAAATAGAAGGGGATTGTAAGAAATAAAAGAGAGATTGCCGGGAGCATAGAGAATCGGTAGAAAATACGAGAATTATGGGAATTCCTAAGAAATCTGGGATGCTCTGAGATGAGAGTTAGGATCCTTTGGACGTATGATGATGCCCTATATTTATAGATGATGATTGTTGTAAGTTTTGGTGCTGAGCATGCCTTATTTGGTGAAGGAAAGTTGCCTTTTCTTGATCTAGATTAACTTTTCTTATTTAGAGAACTTTTTTGAAAAGAGAAAATAACCTTTTTGGCTTATTCTTGACTTGATTTAGGCTGATATTGGCATAATACTTGTGCAAGAGATAGACAACAAAGGTTTCCTGATATTTCCACGCTATGAATTCGAGCAAGTGCCTGAATTGACTCTCAAGTCAATTTCTTAAGTTGCTGGGCCTTAGCTCAAATGAAAGGAAGTTTATGACCAATGGTGGTGTCCACGAGTCGATTCGATGTGCGGTAGGGGAAAGCAATCCTTGTGACATGCTTTTGTTTAAGTTCGGTGAAATCGATGCAAACTCGCCATTTACCGTTCTTTTTCTTGATGATCACTACGTTGGCTAGCCAATTCGAAACATTGTACTTCCCAGATGAATCCTGCTTCTACGAGCCGCCTAATCTCCTCGTTAATGATTTGGCTTCGGTTGACTCCGAACTTCCTTTGCTTTTAACGGACTGGCTTGTGGTTAGGATTCATGTTGAACTTGTGGCTAATGACTTCCGGAGTCAATTCTAGGTGTGTCTGTATGTGACCCAGCAAAGCAATCTTTATTAGTTTCAAGGAATTCAATTAGTTGAGAGCGTACTTAAAGATCAAGTCTTGATCCAATGTTGATGACTCACCCGGAGTGTTCGGGATTCGATAGGGATTTCGTCTAGTTCTTTTATCTCGGGCTCTTCTTGCTTGAGCAATGATCCTTCCCCGGAGGCACTTGCCACATGTAATTACTATGATTCCTTGCTCTTCAGTTTGAAGGTGCTGAGATAACACCCTCAGGCTACAACTTGATCGCCTTTGATCTCTTGAATGCCTCGTTTCGTCGGGAAATAGATGACTTGATGGTAAGTCAAGGGAACTATCTTGAGCGAGTGAATCCATGGGTTACCAAGGATGATGTTGTATGCGGATAGGTAGTTCATGAACCAAGATTGTGGTCAAGCTTATTCTCTCCTCCTAACAAAAATGAAGAGTTGGATTTTTCCAACTACTTGAAGTCAACTCACCGTTGAAGCCAACTAGAGTCATTGTGGATTTCTCGATCTATGACTCGCTAATATTCATCTCCTTAAGTGCGGTGAGGAATAAGATGTCGGTGAAGCTGCTGTTGTTGATGAGGATCCTCCCAACTTGGCAATTGGCAATCGGAAGCGTGATGACTAGTGCATTGTTGTGCGGTTGACACAACTTGGTGGCTTCCTTCTCATTGAATGAGATGATGTGGTCAACGAAGGAGTTGCTTGGCACGTAGCTGAGAGGTGGAGTTAAGGCCTTCTTGATGTGCTTTCAGATTGATGAACTCGAGTCACTACTACACACTGAGCTACCGAGGACGACTCTGATTGTCTTCTTTATTGGTGAAGGTGATGGTGTTTAACTTGATCTTCTCTTATCACGTTCAAACCTGTCTTTAGGGTTGCCATGTGTTTGGCATCCTTTGTTGCTCAAAAACTCTTTCAGGTGGCCTCGCTTTAGCAACACCACAATCTCGTAGCGTAGCACTTTGCAGTCAATGGTTAGGTGACCATGGTTTTTGTGAACTCGCAAAACTGATCCATGTTCCTGCGATTGGGAGAAGTCATTATTTTACGAAGCCAAAGAATATAATCGTTACCTATAGGTGTCATCACAAGTCACTCGGGGCTGATATTGAGTGCATATTTAGGAGGCAAGAGGAGACGCCTCTCCATTCTCGATTTGCATTGTCTGCCTGTCGAATCTTGGCTTGATTGGGTTGGCAGAACCACTTGATAGAGTTGCCCTTGAGGCTTTTCGAGAATAGCTTGCACATGATGGCATCTATCGATTCTTTCAACATAGAGGTCTCAAGCATAAGTTGTTAATACTAGCATTTGTGCTCGTGAGGATCCGTTATGCCATCAAACTTAGAGAAGTTCAGCTCATGGAAATTTATTGGCATGGTGGTGTCTATTACTTGAGCGAAGGGTGACTGATCCAACTTGTCTAGCAAATCTTCATAGGTTACAGGGTGTCCGAGTGCTTAAAGCATGCGCCTCTCCATGGTCTTTACCTGATTACCGCATCGGAGATGACTTGCTGCAGGTTAAATGCTTCAATCAGAAGAAACACCATAAAGTGGCTATGGTAGCACTCTGCCTAAAGGGACCGTATAGGTCGACAAGGTGGGAATCAAGATTCCAGTTTAGGTGATTGGGATGAAAGGAATTGAGCCAGGGGAAGTCACCCTAATTGAATTGCAGATTGCAGAGTTTGTTCCTTAAGATGTCATCATTGAGTAGAGTGATGGCATTGAGTGGGACAAACTATAGGGAATGAACGCCATAGTCGGTTGGAAGCCACTCGGGAAGAAGTTTGTAGCCACTGAGCCGGGCTGTGTAGAACTCCTGAAGGTTGCAGTGATGGATGGCAACAGATGGTGGATATTGAATCGCCTTTTTAGCTCCTTATTCTCTGCCATCAACTCGGCAATCCTCCAGTCGATTGCCTCTTGCGTTTGTCCTACACCTGCTTGTTAGAGTCCTATACCTGCAGTAGTGAAGTTTCCTAGTTGTTGGAACGTTCCTTGCATCTCTCATCAGGTCAATTAGAGCATCGTTTGTCTCGTTCATGGTGATAGCAATTGACGTGTTGTCGACGTCCATATTATCATCCATAGGCCTTACGGTGAATGCCAAACTGTAGAAGGTAAAATCTACAGTCGAATTGGATCAAGTAGGCTTAGGGCCTGTGGCTGTATCTTTGAGCCGACTAAGCATATGTTGAGTTAACCGTTAAAGTTAGCTATAAAATAATAGTAAAATTAAGTAGATAAGATAAAGAACATAAAAGATATATAGAGGTTCAAACCGAAATTGGAAGTGCACTACTTCATATTTGACAAATAATTGACTAAATACGAAGTTTAAAATTGATAGAACACATTAAATATTTCCTATACAAGCAGCTCAATTAAAAAAAAAATTTTTTTTTTTGACAAATATGTTATATTGCTTGTTGAAAACGTGACTAAAATATAGGAGTAGTATTTTGTTGAAATTCAATAATTGATTAATTGATCCAAAATGGAATATTGGTTAAAGTCAACTTATAGAGATTTCGTAATGTATGGTAGGCAATTTCTCACAATTTAATAACTACATAAATAATCAAATTCCTCCTAGTTAGTACATTGTTTAATTAATCAAACTGTGATTTTTCTTAATGTGATTTCGCTTTTTAGAAAAACACATAATATCTTCCCAGAAAAGGATGCTATATATCATAAAGAGCTTTTTCTTATAAGATTTAACACACGTTTCTAAATTCTCAAAAAAGAAAAAAGAAAAAAAACACACACACACACATTTTTAAATGTTAGTAGTTGTAGTTATAATTTAGTAGTAATTACACATCTTTCATCATAAGATGTAAAGTTCCACTTCTCATGCCTCTAAGTTAAAAAAAAAATGTCTCTAAATGTTAGATAAATGATATTTAGCACTATCGTCCCCCTAAATTTGATAACACTTAGTAATTTACCCTTTAAACTTCTTATTTTTGATAGTATGTCTCTTGGGCTTTCTAACTTATAGTAAGGTACCCCATTTAGCTTAATTTCACATTAAATTAGTCACGAAAAGCTCGTGTACGCCTTATGTGAATATAGAAAACCACATTTTCTGACTAAAAAATTTTCCAAATCTAACACAAACCGAATGACAAATCTTCTAATTTAAAATTTTCAATCTTTGGATATCTTATCAAAACCATCTCAAAAGGAGGAAAAAAAATCAAATAAAACTAACAATTTTCTACCGACGCGACGGTTCAAAACAAAACCTACTGAATTATTTGTATCACAACATCAATTATTAGGCTTGTTAGGTATCACGTAAAACTTTTTTTTTTCTTTTTTTTTTTTTTAACGGCATAATAGGCACAAGGACTCTTAGTTAGGCACAATAATGATTAGGCTTGATACCAACTTTTTTTTTTTCTTTTCTTTTTCTTTTTCCTTTGAAAGCTTGTTACCAACTCTAGTTAGGGGTATTTGTTTTTAAGTTCATTTTAAACTAAATTGTATTTTTTTCATCATGGTTTTTGCTTTTTTCTGAAAAAATTTTTGTTTTTTCTAAAAAAGTTTTTTATCTTTTCTGAAAAATTACTATTAAAACTTAGGGGGTGTTTGGTGAATGAGTTTAGTTTAAGATTTTTAAGTTTCAATAGTAATAAGACAAAAAATTTTTTCAGAAAAGACAAAAAACTTTTTCAGAAAAAGATAAAAATCATGATGAAAAAAGTACAATTTAATTTAAAATAAGATATAAAACAAACAAACCCTTGAAAATCTTAAACTAAACTCAATTTACCTTAATAAGATGTAAAAATAAAAATAAAAATAAAAAGCCAAAAAGCACGTGAGACTTGAAAATCGTGGCCCCAGGTTAGTGGGGGCCAGAGTGGGGGCCAACTCTGTGAAAGAGAGGGAAGCTCTATTATTGGTTGATTTTTCAAACGCGCACGCTTGGCTTTGTACGGCGGTTTATTTAAAGCTGTCGGTGAAATCGAGGTTTTTGTTGTGAAAGATTGCGCTAATTGAACGTCGCTTTACTAGTTTTAAATTATAGTAGTTACCCGTCATTCAAGTTTTGTTTAAAGTAAATTTACAGCGACAGCTTTCATTCAAAGAGCGTTGCTGATAAGCATTTGATGTGAATGTGGTTACCAAATTGTCAAAAAGTTGGCATAATGCAGACTGATCAATTAATGAGAGAAACGAAATAGATCGACGTTGATTTATCTTAGTCTGATACACACGTAGAAACGAAAGAAAACATCTGTGGAATGGAAGAGAAAGAGAGAAGCAAGAAATCTGAAGGAAATGAGACAGAAAAAATATTGTGAAGAATGGAGGTTTAAGATAGAGAGAAAAGAATGAATGATATTAATGAGAGAAAACTTTCTCTCTATGCTTTAATTTCTCTGCATTGCTATTTATTTATGTTGCTTCTATAATAATTCTATATTTTATCACCCAATTTATAACACTTCACAATATAATAACTCAATAAATTGTTTTTTTTTTTTAATAAATGATGATAATAAGTATAAGTAAATAAAGTGATCACAGTCAATGTTGTTTTATAGTCATGCTTTGTTTCTGTGTTTTGGTTTTAATTTTGTAATAAAGAATGTAGTTCCACACCTCTGTTTTGTTTTTATATGTGTGTTCTGCTTAAGTTGTTTTCTGACGGTATATGTATGGATTTCATTAGTATTATGGCTATACGGAGGTTGATGCAGTCTCTATATTGTGGGTGACTGTCTCTCGATCGATTGGTATATTCTGTGGATTATAGATTTTTTTTTAAAGAGCTTCTTACATGCTCAATTATAGGATTGTCGAAAATTTAAGGAATTTTCCCATCATTGGGTCTCGACTTATGTTCTCCTCACTAAGTCTCGTCAAATTTTATTGATGAAATTAGTCTTAGTTGAGGGTTGTATCTCTTGTATCATAAAGTTATTGCATCTTTAATATTTGTGTTTTTATTCAATTTAAATTTAAATGATAATTTTCCTTTCAAAAAAAAGTTCCCGGTAATAAAGATAGCAAGTAAAATTAACAAAAATAGTTCGGATTATTTAAAAGAAAATATTATATTAAAAAAATATACATTGACACCTAGTTGACTGTTCAAGTTTTTAGAAATAACCCAATGGCCAAAAAGGATTAAAAATCAGCCACTAAAATATGCATAAAAGATAACATTTAACACGACGAACTTGGTATTGATCAAATTCTGTTATTTTTCAATTTACCATATTAACTCTAATCATTACCTTTCAAGTTTTTCATTTTCATTTTTCTTTTTTTTCTCTCTCTAGCAATTTGATCTCCAAGCTTTTTTTTCCTATGTCTGTTTTTTTGTTGATGTTTTTCATGCATTTTAAATTTTTTAGTAATGGTAGGATGACTTTAGTTGAAACTTGAAAAAGAAAATTATTATGTATTGTACAGTGATGTTTTGAAAAAGAAATTAAAAAGTTGCCATTTTCTTCGAATATTTCTCAGCAAAGAAGAAAATAAACGATGAAATACACAGTCATACTTTGCATTAAAAAAATGTTAATGTAATTTTGAATCAAATTTAATGTTTGAAAATAAACACTGTTGATAGTCTCAGAAATGATCTATTGTTAAAAGCTCTTACATACTATTGTAGTCAAATAAGGATAGAAAATTCTAAAGACACCTTTTGTTCAATCTCAGTCATTAATCTCGGGCGCGCGTAGAGGGTTTTTTTTTTTTTTTTTTTTTTTTTTAAGATAAGGGAAGAAAATTTTAAAAACAGTTCAAACTCAGACTTACCTTTCTCCAAAATGATTTTTTTAATCTTTTTATGTTCATATTTTTTTAATTTTTTAATGTACATATTTTTTTAATCTTTTTATATACATACTAATCTTTTATTTTAATTAGATCTCAATTTGTAATTGTGATGCGAGTTTTGTCCACTTGGATCTTGATTACTCTGTGGTTTCATAATTTTGTTTTATCGTTTTTATGTGCTTTAGTATAATTTATAGTCAGATCTGTAGTTTTAACAACAGTAGATTCCTTATCAGATGGGGAAAAAAAATCTATTAGCATGATATAACAAAATTTTTTTTTTTTTTTAGAATAATCTTTTTCTTTCTCTTTTTTTTTTTTCAATTGAGGGATTGCAAGAATACCCTAAATTTGACACCTCCTTATAATTTTACCATCCATAAGAGTATAATTGATAATTTTTTATTTCATAATATTTAATTAAATGATTAAATGAAAAAATAGTAAATAAACAAAAATATTACTTTCTCTTTATTTTCTTTTCTTTTTTATTTATTGAAATATTTTTTTTTTTAAATATCTCCGACTCCGTTCACCGACCGATTGCTAGCTTATATCTGATTGCTGGCCGATCTCTAGCAGTCTGGAAATTTTTTTTTTTTTCATATTTTCAACAAAGATGACTGGATGTATCCAATTTCGCTTGTCGGTTGCCAAATTTTTTTTTTCTTTTTCATATTTCAACAAAAGATGACCGAATGCATCCGACTTTGGTCATCGGCATTCATGTTAATCACCAAAGAGATTTTATTAGAATCTAAATTGGATTCTGACATATATATTTTTGTGGATTTCAACAAAGATGGCCAGATGTATCCGACTGCGATAGTCAGAGAGATTCTATTAGAATCCGAGAATTTAAAATGGATTCTAATAGAATAATGCCAAATAGGCAAAAAGGATTCCAATAGAATGCAAAATAGTCGGATTCTAATAGAATGCAGAACAGATTCTATCAGAATGCAAAGTGGATTCTATCAGAATGCAAAATGGATTCTACCAGAATCTAACAAAGCAAAATGCATTCTAATATAATGCAAAACGGATTCTCATAGAATCCGAGAAGGCAAAACAAAATCAGATAGAATGCAAAACGACTGGATTCTGATAGAATGCAAAGCGAATTTTATCATAATAAAAAATGGATTCTACCAGAATTCGACAAGGCAAAACGGATTCTGATCGAATCCAAAATGGATTCTCATAGAATCCGAGAAGACAAAATGAATTTAAATAGAATACAAAACAAGCAAAACGGATTCTAATAGAATACAAAATGAATTCTATCAGAATGCAAAATATATTCTATCAGAATGCAAAATGGATTCTACTAGAATTTTTGAAGACAAAACTTATTCTAATATAATGAAAATGCATTTTGATAAAATGTAAAATAAATTCTGATAAAATCTAAAACAAATTCTCATATTATTTTTTTTTCCGCTTATGCGGTTGAAACACAAAATCATTAACGCTTTTATTTTCACCCTACAATACCAAAAATTTTTCTGGCAAACAAACGGAAGCAAAAAAACCGACAAACAAATCACCAAAAAAACAAACCAAACCAACAAAAATAAATTTTCTCGGCAAACAAACCACTGAAAACAAGCAGATCATTCACAAGAAAAATAACACATGCTTCCAATGGATTTTATCAAAATGTTCAAGTACTTTTCTAAAGTTCACAACATTGAAATCAAAAATTCATTGTGCATGTTATTACACTTGGTTTTGTGCCAAAGAGATGGTATGCCCCTGGTTGGCGTCTTGATTGGATTGTGACCTAGTGATCCCAATGGAATCTGATAAAAAACTTGGATCCTCTTTCTCTTTAAATCTCTCCGATTTTATATGCAATTTTATAAATACGTGTATTTATATAGGTGTGAGTGAGTGTGTGCATATAATATATAGAGGGAGTTTGGTAGAAGAGTTTAAGTTGGTAGTTCGAAGTTTAAAATGAGTTAAGATAAGTTGAGTTTAAAAGATGGGTGTTTGGTAAAAAGTTTAAGTTGAAAAGTTTAAGTTGAGTTGAGTGTTTGGTAAAAAAGTTTGAGTTGAAAAGTTTAAGTTGAGTTGAGTGTTTGATAAAAAAGTTTGAGGTGAAATTAAAAAAAAAAATAAGGATCCTGTTTGGATGTTAAAAATTTGAACTGAACAAACTCATTAATTTATTTAACATTCTACTGTAGTTTTTAACTAAGAAAATTGAATAATGTTAATACGCTTAATTAATAACATCAATCAACTTAAAAATAAAAATTACATCATCTTGTACATTTTATTACATAGTCATAAATGAGAACAATTTCTTAATTTACCACAATCACATACACAAAAAACGGAGGAAAAAAAACGTAGAGAGAGAGAGAGAGATAGTGGTGAGCGAGAAAGGAGAGAGAGAAAGCAAAGAATGGTGAGAGAGAGTGGGATTTTTAGAGAGAAACAAATGAAGAAACAGAGGAGAGAGAGGGCGACTTTTAGAGAGAGAAACAAAGAAACAGAGGAGAGAGAGAGAGATAGAGAAAACTTTCGGGCGGCCTCATTCGGATCCTCGTGGTCGTCGGCCTCATCCCCGTCTCCGTTCTCCTTCGCCTCCCCCGCCACGGCATTCGAATCCATCGCGACCCACGGCGGAGGACCTGGGAGGCCACCTACGTTGCAACCCAGGGCAGAGGGCCGCGTGGGTAGTCCTCGGCGCCGTGAGATTCGGAGGACTACCAGGACTGCGAGCCGGCATCCACAACATCACGAGGTCACCGGCGTCGACAACATCACGAGCTCGCCGGCATCCACAACATCGCAAGCTCGGATCAATGTCACCGAGTCACAGTTCATAACTCACACCGTTGGGAGGGTGTTGGAGAGGTTGAATTTGGAGTCGACGCCTATTAACACAAAAGGGTATGAAACTCTGCTGAATTTGGTCGAAAATACTGTGTCGGATAGCTTCGATTTGTACTATGGTTTGTTCGTGTATAATAAGAATTCGCTTGAGATGTTGGAGAGGTTGGATTTGGCGTTTGAGGCCTTGAAGAAGCTGCTCTTTGGGCGTTTGCATGATGTGGTGAGGAGGCAGTTGTTTGGGGGACAAGAAAGGTTGCGATCTTCGAGGGAGGAATATAAACACTCCTCTAATGGTAATGGAGCTGCTTTGCCATCTTCTTCTGAAGCTACAAGGTAAAAGTCCTCTCCTTTGGCCTCTCTTCTTCTGAAGCTACAAGGTAATGGGCGCCTGGGGGGAGGAACTTGTTCAGGCACTCAGAGGAGCAGATGAAGGCGTGAAGATCCCACCCTGCAGAGAACAGAGGTTGCACAGTAAACCCATTTGGGTTTACTGTGCAACGGTCCAAATATCGGTTAAAGAGGGACGGACGCACCAAACGCAGTCAGTTCATTCCGAACTTAAAAAACCCAGCTTAGACTGGCGCACCAAACTCCCCCATAATAGAGAACACAGTCGAATCAAGCAAGCAAAGTAAAAAACAAATGAAATTTATATCGATTTTCAAAGTGGAAACTTCAAAATACTTTTCTCTGTACCTCAGTTTTGCATTCTATCGAAATTTGTTTTGCATTTTATCACAATCCATTTTACCTTCTTAGATTCTAGTAGAATCCATTTTGCATTATGATAAAATCCATTTCGCATTCTAATAGAATTTGTTTTGCATTTTATCAGAATCCGTTTTGCCTTCTCGGATTATAATACAATCCAACACCATTTTAGATTCTGATAGAATTAATTTTGCACTCTATCAAAAGTCGTTTTGCATTCTATCAGTGACTAGGTGGTGACTTGTGACTTGCCTGCGATTAGCAACTGACAACTAGTAACCTGCCAGCAACTGATGAATAAAGTCAGAGATATATGAAAACTATTCTAATAAATAAAAAAATAAGAAAATAAAGAGAAAATGGTTTTTTTTATTTACTATTTTTTATTTAATTATTTAATTAAATGTTAATAAATGATAAAATTATCAACTTTACTCTTATAAATGGTAAAATTATAAGAAGGTGCCAAATTTAGAACTATTTCCCTAATTTTCTCTTTTTAATTTAATAAGTGAATTCTACTCTCTCTCTCTCTGAGGGATTGGAGAACTTGTAATTCAATCATTCCATATCAACCAAATCAGAAATTACAATAAGTCTCAAATAATCCAACACAAAATCTAAACATATAATAAATTAGATAAAATAGCAAAAGCAAGATTAGCAAGAAAATGAGCTACACCATTCCCATGAAAAGGGTCATGAAAGTGTAATAAACATTGTCACTTTGAACTTTAAACATTTCTTCCTTAATATCTGCAATAATAACCGATTCGTGGAAGCACGACTAGAAGAGTCTTATAGTCCAAACAACTTTGATGGCATCATATTCAAGAATCCACCTATGGAATCCACGCATAGACCTGTCAACCTCACACCATCCTTAGCAGCAAAGCACTCCGCAACATGGGGTGAAATGAACCCCAAAATTAGATGTAGGATTCACATTAGATTATATCTATAATCCTAATTGTAACATGGGGTGAAATGAACCCCAAAATTAGATGTCAGATTAATGTTAGATTATGTCTGTAATCTTAATTGTAGTGTGTTGAACCAAAAAAGGAATACTAATTCATAAAGTCAAATTAAATATTGCAAATTAGCACATAATATCTAGGCTGAAGCACTCGTTAAGAAATTTCACCGGATCATTTTCAAAGTCATGTCTTACTTTTAAAACGCTATAGTTGACATTTTATGATTGATTCAACAAATTATGAGAATATTTTCCTAAATTAGCGGTTCTTTTTTTGTCCCGCTAGGTTTGTTTCTGCTCCCTGTAGTCACATAATATATATATAGGTGAATCTTTTTTCTAAAAATCAAAACTATATATAGGTGAATCTTTTTTTTTTTTTTTTTTTTTACTTGAAGAATTTGAGCTTTACATCTTGAGATGAAATCAAATATAAAATTACCAGTAAATTATGTCTGCAACTATTACAGGTGAATCTCTTAATTATACTATTTTGTGGATGAAAGCAGTTGTGCGGATTATCATCTTCATTAGTTATTCTAACCCTAGTATAATTTATTCTAGCTTGGTTTAATTAGCTGTACATGTTGTGTCAGTTTCCTTGGCATATGTTTTGTTTCCTTTCAAATTAAGCTAATGGGTTAATTTTACCGCCAAAAATTAAAAAAAAAAGTTCAAAAATAAAATTTATTGTAGATATAATTTGACAACTTTTTTTTTTTTTGGAGTAAAGATATAATTTGAGATTTTGAAAATATGTAAATATGTTTTTCATAATTAGTCTGAGCTCAAGGCAAAAGAAAAGGTTATATATATATATATATTAAATGTTTTTACTATTAGATTACAGTGCAACACTTCAATATATACAACCGATCAAGTATTCTTACATTGAAAATCCATATAGAGGACAATTGTTATTTGTTCAACGACACTATATGGTAGGGTCCCCCCCCCCCCCCCCCGCCCCCCCTCTCCTCTCAAAATATGAGATTTTCTATTCTTAACAGATATATGTTCTTATTTTAATTTTTTTTTTTTTATAATTTAAACTGATTCATGCCTGCATTAAAACAAATTAATCCATTACTCAAAAAAAAAAAAAAAAAGAAAAACATAACAAAACAAATGAATCCAACATCTTTCATTGGTTATAATGACATTAGGGGGCAAGAGGAGCTCTCGTCGACACGAGCTCCCACGCCGCCCACCACGATCTCCTTTTGCAGGGATTCAAAAACACAAATCAAGATTGAGGGTCCGTTTGGTGAATATATTTGAGTTGAAAATTTTTATTGACTTTTTAAAAAATATAAAATTTTTTTCAGAAAAAGACAAAAATTTTTTCAGAAAAAGATAAAATTTGAGATAAAAAATTCTTTTTAGTTTGAGATAAGATAAAACCCCAAACAAACCCTCATTTCTGGGTGAGCTTCCATGGTGGACGGCAGAAGCCAAAAGTGTTTTGTTTTTTTTTTTTTAAATATTTTTTATCTTATATAAAAAGTAATTAAGTGATTGATTATCCGTTGATTAAGCATTAAGCCCTATCGATTGATTATATTTTTCTTATATTATGGTAGAATAATTTTGAGAAAAAAAATTAAACCTAAACTAAAATTTGTCTTTGCATGCATGGGAAAAATGTCCCTTTAATGGAAAGGTAGGTCATATGAGCTCCTGAAATATTCTTTCGAAGCCACAAGTCTCAAAGAGAAAATAGTCATGTCACTCTCAAATACTCAAAAAAAGTCTTTAAAGTCGCCTGTCACAAATCTGCAGCAGACCACCCTATATATTTTAATATATTTTGTAGTCGTGTAAATGCCACCCTCTTAAAAGGAGAGGTAGACCAGTCTCCCTCATTAATTCCTATCTGGTTTATGTATTGTTGGCTTCACAAATTGTTGCTGGTCTTTCTTTTGAAAAAAAAAAAAAAAAAGGTTTTACTCAAGAAATTTTTTAAAAAAATGTTTATTTATATATATAAATATTCATACATTTGGGCAAGTGTGATACAATTATGTGAATATGTCTATATATATACGTACCTGTGGGCTATTAAATGCAAAAGTTTGGTATGTTGGCAGGGCTCCATTTATTAGTTTCAGAATCATATCTGATTGCAGATTCGTCTCCATTCGGAAAAGTTCTTACAATTGTCAATATAACAAAACTTTTCTATGGATAATGTAACAAATATATACACACACGCATACGCCGTGCGATTTTTTTTCCCTAAAATTGTGTGTTTTTTCCGTTTTGATATAATTTCAATGGGATTTAATATTTAAAAACATGTATTAATAATAAAAATAGCTATTAGAAAACTACTTAAAAATAAGTTGTCATTCTTTTTTAAAAGGGGAATGATCATTTAAATTAAAACAGGATAAAAACATCAATACCAAAGATGAAACAATCCTATGATACAAGAGACACAACCCTTGAATAAGATCAATTTCTTCAGTAAAATATGATGACGCTTAGTGAGGAGGACATAAGTTGAGAGAAAATTCCTCTATGATTGAAAGTCACTTGCAACGCAGAGATCGTATGTAATAAACTTCGACTAGCAATAATACTAATGAAACCAACAGACAAATACCACTAGAGAACAACTAGAGCACAACACACATACAAATACAAACTAGAGACAGGGGCACTACCTACGTTATTACAAAACTAAAATAAAAACACAAAAATAAATCACAAAAACAAAATAATATCAACCGCACAATTCTTGCCCCACACAGAATAACCAGTCCGTTGTGCATTGTAATGCAGAGGAAATCGAACAGGCTTGATTGGAGGTAAGGTATAGCCATGCCAACCATTGGATTACGGAGATTTCGTTGGATCCCAAACCAGCGGAAGCACGTTGTTGAGACCAAAAGCTCGTCGAGTTAGATCTGATCACGAACTACCCAACTAGTACCCTCTAACTCCTTCCCCAGTGAAGTCACCAAAACGCTGATCATCCTTGCTTGCCATAGCTTCGTCGGCCTAGGACGCTGACAACGTATGAGCATAGGGAAACCCTAGCCTGAACTTATGAGCTAATTGAAGTGTAACTTCTAGTAAGTTTAACCATCTTACACTAATTTATCAAAACAAATAAAGGTTGTAAAAATGACAATGTTTGAAGAAAGAAAGAAAGATAGGATGGGGACTATAGTAGTATTACTTTTTAGGTAAACTTTACGGAAATAAATATATTTTTTACCTTAGTGATATTGTTATTTTAGCTATTAAATAAATTTTTAACGGTTTGATATGTTTGTATCAATTTAAAAATTTATAATGCGATGCTCAGAAACGAGACTATTAAGAAGTTGATCAATGATTAAAACAATAGAGTAATACACACGTTTTCTATAGCAAGTTTTTCTTATACTTTTTAATTTTTATTCATGTGAAAGAGTATGTTAGTATTTATTCAATTGAAGGACAATCTTTTATGATTACGTACACACACGAGATTTGTGCTATTGAATTCAAAGACTTGTCGGTGTGGTTCGTAGCTTTCTACGGAAGTTTTTGTTTCCCAAAATCTCAATCGCTTTCCAATTTGGTGGTCCGCCAATAGACTCATACGTTGTCTTCTTGTTGTTTGCAATTTTCATCGGCAAGAAATAAATGTATTATAATATATTACATGGGAAATTGTATTCTTAGTTGTTAAAATAATTTTTTAATAGTATGATTATCAATATAAACATTTTGTTATGTGAATCTTAAATTTTTAACCTAAACTCAGATCAATTCATTAAAAAAAAAAAAAAAAACTAAGATAATGATTTAAACTGTAGCACTTACCAATGGTTAAAATGACAATTATTGCTGTAAAAACTCAAAGTACAAGGGAAAAATATTTTCAAGCTAAGGAAGGCTATTTTTTAATACCAACAATGCGAACAGTTACTATCATTCTATTAATTTTTTAACGTTATGATTTGTAAGTGAAAATCTTTTTCTACTGTAACAAACACATTTTAAATGTGGAGACTCGTAAATCAAAGTATTGAAAATTTTACCTGACAACTAAAATAACCTTCATGACTAGTAGTGAAAATAAGCTTTTCTTACTACAAAAAATAAAAATTCTCATGCAAAAATTCTACTCTAAGGGCTCGTTTAGAACAATGGTTGGAGTTAAAATTGAAGTATGTGTTTTATTAAAGTGTGAATTGGAGATGAACTCTGATATAAAGATAATTTAAAACTTTAAATCGTGTCTAGAAAAGATACATAATATAGATCTTGTTTTGTTCCTCTTGTTATTCTGTACGATATAAAAAAATAATCTTATTTCAACTTGAAATTAAAAAAAAAAACTATGAACTTTAAGTTTTTTAAAAATAGAAAAGAGAGAAAATGATATATAAATTTGAGAGTTTTGTAATTGAGTTATAAATTCCATCTGACACCATGGTTCCAAAAGGTCCCTAAATGTTAAAAATATATATCCAATGAATAAAAAAGTATAGAATTTTTTACTAAATTTATATTTAAAATTATCATATTTATATACACTTTACGGTTTAAAACCAAATCTTTTAATAATTAAAATAATATTCTATCAATAAGATATTTTTTAGAAAATTTTACAATAACAATTGTCATCTTTTTACTATTTTTTTAATAGAATTATTCGTATCAATAGGTGTCAATTTTTTTTTTAGAGTAGTTAGCTTACACAGTTCTTGAACTCTTTTAAAGGTAATGGTTTGGTTCTTTTTTTTTTCTTCCCCTTGCCAAGACAACCCTAAATTCTTATTTTCTTGGCCATTACAGTCCTTTCTATTAAACTCCATTAAATTGCTAACGAAATCTTGCTCAAATGATCATTTTTGAAGTAAAAAGACTAAAATATCCTTGAATCACCCAAAAATCCCTCTTTCTCTCCCCTCGATCAATCTCTCTCTCCCTTTTTTCTTTCTCTCTCTCTCTCTCCCCCCATCTCCCTCTCTCTCCCTCCTAACCACCCAAGTCGTTGAACAATCTCCCCCCACCCCACATGCGACGACTCCACCCTCCCACCCAACCAAGTTTCAATCTAGGTTTTGGCCCTTTGCAGCCGAACTAGGTCCCACCCCTATTGAACTGGGTTCTGTTGCCCCCTGATCTGGTTCCTTGGGTTCCCCACCCCACCCCCCCCGATGATCTAGTTCCCTAGGTCTGCCCTCCCGCTGCCAAACTGGGTCCCCCCCCCCAAATGTAGGTTTGTCTCTGTCTTAAAAAAACACGTAGTGTGCTTCTCATGTGACCAATCTATTAGTTTTTTTTTTTTTTTTTTACGGAAATGACTATAATAACCACGAAAATAGAAGTTAGGGTCTTTTTGGCAAAAAAATAAAATAAAACAGAAACAAAACACTCACCTTTTAAAGAGTACGTGAATTATTTGGACCAATTACTCTTATATATATATATATATATATAAATATAAAAGAACTATCAAATTTTTTTATACTATTAGTAATACAATTCATTTAAGTGTATGAGACAAAATTACTCGTATTCTCTCAATCAAAAAAAGGTTTTATATTGACAATTAAACTATTAAAATTATAATCTAACAATTAAAATTATAATTCGTTGTTTTAATGAAAAATGAAATTTCTCTTCTTTTTTTTGGATATTTTAAGCATATGTTTAGACGCACAATTTAACTTTAAAATCACAATTTTTTTTATCAGCTTTATTATTCATACAGTTTTGTAACTTAAAATTTAAAAGCCAATAACTTTACGTAGACATGTCCAAATGACATTTTTTTTAACTATATAGAATTTTGAGACGAACGAAACAAGTTTCATATTGATATATATATTTTTAACTCAAATAATTCACACGCTTCAATAAATACACAATCAATCTAAAACAAAATTCTACAATCTAAATCTTAACACCAAACACATATTATGTATTAAAAAAATTCCACGGACATTATGGGCGGGTATCCTTGTTAAAGACGTAAATGTGAGAAAACAAAGAAGGCTTTTTTTCCCGGGAAAATTCTCATTTCCACTTTTTTTTTTTTTTTTTTTTTGGCCCTTTTTGGTGAACCGTGTGAAAAAACTTCCTTGAAAAGAGCTTATGGACAAGTCCGAGTGTTATCAAAATCAAGTAAAAAATTAAATAAAATAAAATAAATGGAAAGAGAGTAAAAAAGGGACGGAGAAAATCAAAATGCACTTTCCACTTGGCCACTGACAAAGGGTATCCAATGACTCGGCCGTCTTAGGAGTCCTTTAAATGTTGCCTTCCCTTGTGAGCACAATAAAACAATATTAAAAAGGAAAATCTTTTTTTGCTTTTATCTTCTACTCTTATCGCGATATGATAATTTCTTTGCTACGAGATATTAAAACTGTCTTGCACGGAATTCAGGCTTGTTTGAAGTAATGTTTTGGATAGTTTTTCGCGGATTAACTTCACACTCTCAAATCTACGGCTCGATTTCTCTCCGTTTTATTTTTTAAAAAACTCAAATTTTAAAAATTTATAATTTTTTATTTTAAATTAAAATACAATTCTTATGTCAAAATACTCATAATAACAAGATAAATAAAATAAGATCTATTTTATTTTTTTCTGAACATATTATAATTTTTCATATTATTTTTTATATTATAGTTCATTTTTAACTTGTATTTCAACTAACTTTATATTTCCAAATCAACATCTAAAACTTCGTATCCAAAACTCACAAATAGGCCCTTATTCCAACCCACGCCATGTTATATGGAATTAAAACTTACATTAGATATCATTTCATATCATTTTACTTTTTAATGGTTTTGATGTCCAAGGTATAGTCAATGTCAAATTTAGCATTTGATTTTTATTAATTGTTGGCTTAATTTTTGTTATATAATTATTACAAAATGTTCATATTTAATTTATTTAAATATTGAATGTTCACTTTTACAAGTTTCAAAGCACAATAATTAGAACAAAATGTACAAATAGTATTTTATGCAATAGAGTTTAAAGTGAAATAATGCTATTTTTTCACACTTTTTTGTAACAAAAAATAGTATTGATATGGACCAATAGATAGGAGATGGTCTTAATAACACATTAAGCCTCCATTTTGTAAGAATAAAAGATTGAAGAGTGGGAATTATGGAAAGGATTCTAGTTTTTTTTTTTTTTTAATTATCTAGTTTTAGGAAATAAAAATAAAATAAAAAGTTCTACAATTATTATTTTATTCATGTACTTATATTATTTTAGTAAAGAAAGTAATGACAAAAAAGTAAATTTAATCATCTTTAGATGGATTTATAAGTTCTCTACTCAACGGTGGAGATATAAAAAGCGGATCCTATTTCCACTCTATATTTCTTTCCTCCTTTTTTCGGTCCTACCAAATAAACTACTTTTGCTCCGTTTGGCATTACATCTTAAACTTAAATTTTTCATCTCAGTTTTTGTCCTTTTTTAAAGTCAACAAAAATTATAACTAGTTTTTAAAAAGTCAATCAACTCAAATTTAAAAATTTCAACTCAAACCGTTTCACCAAACGGAGTCATTTCATTTTTCATCCAATTATTTCTATGCCTACGTATTTGCTTCCTCTTTTCCATCGTATCAAACTCATAGCATATATATATATATATATATATATTAAATAACAGTAACAAAACTTTTTAACGTCATGAATTATAACTGATTGACAAGTTATTTCCTAGATCTTAATTATGAAAAATTCTCTTTAAATTGATGAATGATGTTCAAATTTAAAAACAAATACCCACATGTTCATAACATGATGCGCTCTGATAATATTCATCTGAATATTTTGGTCTCTTCCTCTAAATAAGTTCACATGATTTGTTAGAACTTAGAATGTGATAGTGGAGTAAGAAGTTGAAAAGATAAAATTTGCAAATTAGAAATCTAACAGAGAGATAAGTGCATTATATTGAAATTAGTGCATCAAGGAAATACCTTTTTTTTTTTTCCCCCTAAACCAGACACATGTGCGAGGGTGAGGTATTTTTTTAGTATGCTTTTAGAGAAGTACTTTGCACTTTACATGTACATATCGTTGCAAAAGAAAAGAGAACCTGATCGTTTCTACAAATAATGAGTTTGCAACGAAGCTAAACTCATCAATCAACAAACACAATGGTTTCGATTTTCTTTGTTTAATGAAAGTCACAATAATAATTACTAAGCGTACGCATGATTATCAAAACTAAAAGAGATATAGTTTGAACTTCACATATACGTAGCGTTGTAAAAGAAAAGAGAACCAGATCGTTCCTACAAATGATGAGTTTGAAACAAAACCTAAGCTCATCAATCAACAACCAAACTGGTTTTATTTTTTTAATGGTTAACAATAATGATAATAACCACGAGCCATGATTGTGACATCAGCCCTTATCAAAGTCACATATAACTAATTGTAAGTTATTTAAATTCTTGGAACAATTTGACGTGATAATGAAAAAAAAAAAAAAAAAACTCAAAATTAGTTATATTCGTGAATTAGGGAAATACATTTTTTGCGCTATATAAAAAAATTCACACTTATTTTTATTAGAAGCATGTATATTTTTTTCTTTTTATAACGTTGACACAACAATAATGAGTTATATATTTACCCTTATTTCTACTTTTTTCCGTGGAAGATGAGTTAATTCCAATAAATGCTAGTCATATTGTAATGTTAATGCGACATCAAGTCGTGTCCTTCCAATTTCTTGCTTTTAAAAGAGTGAATTTTCATTGAGTATGAAATCTTTAGAAGCAATGAGAAACGTTCGAAGGAAGGGGAAAAAAAAAAGAGGATTTTTGATATTTTCCCAAGACTAAAAGTTACTCTAGAACTTTTTTAGTTAATAAATTGTGCTTGAATTTAATAAAAGTACTACAAATTGTTTCTGTACAATGAAAACTGTTACTTTGGATTCGTTCGGTGAATGAATTTGAGTTGAAAATTTTTGTTGATTTTTCAAAAAAGACAAAAACTTTTTCAAAAAAAGACAAAAACTGAGATAAAAAATACAGTTTAAATTCGAACGCCAAACGGAAATTATGATCATGAGCTCATTTAAAGAAAGATTTTAGAACTTCATATGATTGTTGGAGAATGTGTTTTTTTGTTTTGTTTTTTGTTTTGTTTTTTTTTTTTCATGTTTTAAAATATGATCTCTCGCTTTAGAAGCAATTTTCAACATATATTTTTTAACTTAAAGATAACTTGCCATTAAAATTTCAAATGATAACTTGTCAATATAGTCGAAACACATTAACAGTATGTAAAAATTAAAAAAAAATGAAAGGGAAAGGAAAATTATAAATGAAAGAAAAAATTTAAAAAAATATTTTTTTTAGATGTTTGTTATGAAAATGAGCATAAATAAATTAAATGAATTTATCTTCTATTAATTGATATTATGAGTAAAACAAAAACTAAAACAAAAGAGAGAGAGAGAGAGAGAGAGAGAATCTTACACATATCATTTTTCTTTCATGTAATCAATCAAATTTTTGTTTTAAAAAATGACACAAAGGATAATATAATAAATTTACTTCCTTTTATATTTATATATAAAAAAAGGTTTCCATTTCAAAATTTACCGATTATGATTAGGGGTGGAGAAAGAGAGGCGCGAGTGGGGGCTGCAGCCCCTACTCAAATTTTATATTATTTTAATTTTGTCCTCAAAAGTTTATAATTTTATAATTTATTCTCGTTGAAAATAAAAAATTCTAACACAGTACATATTTGACATCATTAAATTTAAAAACAAACCTCTCATATAATCATTACTAATATTAATTATATAAAAAGAAATATATATTTTTACTATTTTACCCCATTAAAATTAAAAATTATCAAATAAATCCATTAAAACTTAAAATTCTCACATAACCCCCACTAAAATTAATTGTATCTCAAAATTTTTTTTTTGATTGACACCCCTACTGAAATATATTTCTAGTTCTGCCCCTGGTTATGATAAACCAGACCTTTAGTGTTAATCCCACTTTTCCTTCTCCCTTTCGTTAAGGGTAAAATAATTACGATATAAATTGTTATTGCTACTAGGCCCAGTTAGGTATTACGTTCCTAGCTTTCCTATACACTGTGCCTAATACGGAAATCTTCTTTAGACATGGAAGGATGAGATACGAACAGAAAACGAAAGAAATAATCATTTGATTATTTTACTGTCATTTATATTTATGTAACATAAAAAATACATTTCAAAATCTACCAATTATGATGGACCCGACCTTCTAATTCTTTCGCCATATTTAATTTCCATTTAAACTTCTTTTCAAATCATATCAAGCATAATAATTTTCATCCTAAAATCCCTCCAATATAAAATTTTTTTTTTCCCTTCCACTTTTGGTGCATAGCAAACAAAGCATTAGAAATGAAGAAATCAAGATATGCAGATATGAAGATATCGTGATACAACGATAAATAAAGACGGAAAGAAGAGACAGAAGGAGAAATGAAAAAATAAAAAATGAAAAAATAAAATGCAAAATATCACTGTTTAGAGAGAGAAAGAGAGGAGAGAGAACAGAAGAAAGTACAGTGGCCCAGAAACCCCAACCCTACCACACACAAACACAGCCTTTACCTTTTTTGTTTTTATTTTTTTAATTCAGGGGCACTACAAATACCACACTCCCTCCTCTTTCCATCTTTCCCATCTTTCCCTTTCTTTTTCTCTCTCTTTCTCTCCAAACAAACAACCCCCTTTCTCTCTCTAGACAAACCCGTTTTCTCTCTCCTCAATGAGAGATTAAGCAAGGCATTGAACAGCATACAACAACAGCAGCAGCAGCAGCAGATGGGCAAGTACATGAGGAAGGCCAAGGCAACAGGCGAAGTGGCAGTCATGGAGGTCTCTTCCCAATCCTCCCTCGGGGTTCGCACCCGAGCCAAGACCCTCGCCCTAAGGAAGCTCCAGAACTCCACTTCCGCCTCGCCGTCGCCGGCCGCGAGCTCCGGCGGCTCCTACCTCCAGCTCCGGAACCGACGCCTGGAGAAGCCTCCGCCGCCGCCGCCGCCGCAGCAGAAGCAGCAGCAGACGGCGATCGTCGTCCCGAGTGGCGGCGAGGCGAGGAAGCAGAGGCAGGCGGTAAAATTGGGGTGCGGGCAAAACCCTAGCGGGGCCAATTCGGTTTCGAATTCGAGCCCTAGCAGGGCCAGCCAGAGGCTCAGGGCGGCGGCTCATGTGGGGCCGCCGGAGGGCTCACGTGCGTCCGATTCGGTCGAGCGTGAGAAAGCTGAGGAGGAGCCGACGACAACGGCGACGGCGGCGGCGGCGTTGGTGTGTAATGAAGGAGAAGAAGAAGCTCAAGGAAACGGCGTTAATGGCGATTTCGGCATGGAAGAGGCTTCGTTTGGAGAAAATGTGTTGGAGTTAGAGGGTAGAGAAAGGTGCGCTTATATATATATATACATATATTATATCTTTGTCTGAATTCTGTTAGGGATAAATACATTTTTCTAATTTCTGAAGGAGAAGGTCTGAAGATTGGATTTTTTTTCTGGTTTTTTGCTTGGGGAGAGAGAAAATTTTCTTTTAATTGAAAGTTAGTGATATAATTGCCTGAATTTATGTTAAATGTTGTGTTTGGGATTTCCTTTTTTACCTCTTAATTTAGGGTTTCTGAAACGTGTCAAAGTCGGACAATGGAGATAGAAGAAATTTGGATTTATTTTAGATTTTGACGCAATTTCAAGTTTTTTTTTTAAACATTATTTGGGAAGAAAAGAGCATTAGAAAAAAATTTGCAAAACTTTAACCTTTTTTTCATCAATTCATACATACATACATATATATATATATATATATATTTTAAGGTGTTTTTCTCTTAATTTTTTTCTTGCTAAGAAATTGGAAAATTGTAAAAATAAAATAAAATAATACTTGAGGGGTTTTAGTTTTTGGGGTTACTATCAAATTCACTTGATATTAGGATTACCCTTTGAAAGTTGGGGATTTTTTTTTTTTTTTCCCACTCCTGTTTTGAGGGTTCTTGCTTACTTTTTTATTTTTATTTTTATTTTTGCTGAAATGTCACCAAACGTTTGTTCTTGATTATTACTCATTATGTGTGTATCTCCTGTTAATTTTGTGTCGTTTATTCTTGACTTATCACTTTTGCAGCGGAAGCGTAATAAAACACAATATCCTGTAACAGCTTTTCCTATGTCTCTCTTGTCAACAAACTTGTTTTCTTTCTTGTCCCTCTATTTTCTCTATCTCCAAATTATTACCTACTCTCTTGTTGTTTTCAAGTTCGTTTTCAAATGTTTACCAGGAAAAAAAAATAAAAGAAAGAAAGAAATCAGTTCAAATTGTTGGTCGGCAAATTGTTTGTCATTCATGTTTTGCTGAAAAACTTGGTCATATAACAAAAAACTGTCGGGGAAAATTTAATGTTCTTTTGCGTGTGAATTGAGAGAAGAAGAAGATAGCTACGTAAACGGGGAAAAAAGAGAAGGATGGAAAGAATTGTCAGTTCACAGTCCATTAAATGATTTTTAAAAAAAAGTTATGGGAGGTTTTTTTTTTTTTTTTTTGGCTAAAATGTTGATGGGGTAAGCTTATTTTTTTACTCTCCCAAATGTTTACCTTTCTTACTGGAATCTGGCAATTGAACAATGTAATGTAGAAAATAACAGTTTATTGTTTATATATGTGTAAGTATGGTAGTAGTACTACTGCGTACTGTTCATCTGTGTGTTGTGGTTATTTTAATGCATGATTGGTGGGTCCTTTTAACCTTTCTATTCTTGAATCAAAAACGTTTGCTGTCCTGCAATTTTCATGAGTGGATTTTTGGGTCAGGTAATAATACAGAATTAAGGACTATAAACTAGCAGTCGAATAGTATGTGGCTTTACTGGTTATTGAAGGAGAAGGTGATATTATATGATAAATCTGTTGTTTTGCTTTAACTATATTGCTGGTAATTTGAATTTGAAACTTCTTTGTGACAGAAGCACTAGGGAATCGACACCTTGTAGTCTGATAAGGGATCCCGATGCCATCAGAACTCCGGGTTCGACTACTAGACCAACTAACTCAGCTGAAACAAACCGGAGAGTACAGAATGCCTCTCAGAGACACATACCAACAGCTCACGAAATGGATGAGTTCTTTGCCGGAGCCGAAGTAGAGCAACAAAAACAGTTCATCGACAAGTATGTAACATGTAACTGGCAATTTTGATTTTGATGAGAGTTTTCGATTTTTGAAGATATTGTGATTGTTACAGTTGGGAGTGTGGGAATGTTTGCAGGTACAACTTCGATCCCGTGAACGATAAACCGCTACCAGGCCGATACGAATGGGAGAAAGTTGATTCCTAGAAGAGATAACTGAAAAAAAGGTGTTTCCTGCACATTCTTGATTGAAGTCTTGGGCACTTTAGTTAGGCTTTTTAGCAGGAATTTTTAGTTTTTTTTTTTTTTTTTTTTAAGTTATGAAAAAGGGCGATGGTTTTATTTCCATTTTCCATCATCCTTTTCTTTTACTTGTAAAGAAGTAGGAGAGTTTATCAAATATGTGTAGACTAGAGAGAGTACTAATGGTCTGTAACATATCAGAGGTTATGCAAGTACACAAAACAAATACAATTCACAACTCCTTTGTCTAACAGATCATCTGAGAGGGCCAAAAAGAAAAAAAGAAAGAGGGTATGAATGAAGAAGTATTTTAGGGTCAGGTAGGTCAGTCAGTTTATGTGGTACAGAAAAAAAAATTTACTAGATTTTCTCTCTCTTTGTACTGTATTTTCCTCTCGCTTGTCCA
Source organism: Ficus microcarpa (assembly GCA_025413485.1). Classification (NCBI taxonomy): domain Eukaryota; kingdom Viridiplantae; phylum Streptophyta; class Magnoliopsida; order Rosales; family Moraceae; genus Ficus; species Ficus microcarpa. The sequence continues at coordinate 14,298,045 of CM046382.1, read as the reverse complement.
TACTTGTACTGATGGAACTTTAGGGAAAAAAGAAGAGGAAAAAAAAAAAAAAAAGTAGTCTTGAAATAAACATACCCAATTTCCCTCTCTTGAAGTTATGTCTTTTCCTTTACCATCTTCTTTTATTCTCATGTTGTATAACCAGTTAAATTTTGGCCTTTTTAACTTTAGTGGGGGACAGTGAATCTTTCACCATCCTTTTATGACTCTGTACCCCACATTGATCTGTAGCAACATTATTTAAGAACCTACTGGTTTTTTCAATATATATGTCATATACACATTTTAATATATATATTTGAGAATTGTTTGGTGGGTTTTGTCTAGTAATGGTGGGGTAGTTCTATTTGAAGTGATATTTGGAAGAATCTTGTCCTCCACTTTCTTTTTGTTGCTTGTTGCCTAACTATTTATATGACGTTTTTACAAATTTTGTACTATTTGACTTATTTTTTAAGTCATGTTGAAGATTGGCCAATTATGTATATACTATAGCCAATAATACCAACTTCAGTGAACTTTCAAAGAAGTTAGCTGTGGATGTACCTTCAGGGGCTGGAGTTCTGCACAAGAAAATCCGAAAGAAAATAGAAAATTTTTTTCCATTAAGAAATTTTTTAACGAATGTTACTTTCCCAAAATTTAAAAAAAAAAAAAATCCCGTTACTTTCTTAAATGAAGTTTTCCAAACACTTTGGGTCCGTTTGGTGAATGAGTTTGAGTTGGAAATTTTAAGTTTCAACAGTAATTTTTATTGACTTTTTAGAAAAGATAAAAAAAATTTTCAGAAAAAAATAAAAACTGAAATATAAATTGTGAGTTTGAACTTTTCAATCAGATTTTTATTTACCTAATTTTTACATTACATAATTCAGTCCAATTTGGCATGTGTACCGAGAAAACTACAAAGTTCATTATTAAAAGGGCAGGAGAATTTATCATGTTACTGTTTTGCCAATTTTTTTTTCTTTAAAAAAATCATGGAGATTGACATTGTGAAGCAGAAGACGAGGCTGTTGTCGGCTTCAGACACCAAATTCAATACTTTTTCAATAAAAACACTCTTGGTTCATGGAGTCTGCGAATGTGAAGACTGTTAATCATTTTAGACACTCAGACAACACCAAAAAAAAGATTCCCATCTTACACAATCATGGGCAATCTGCTTCACACGGCTACAGTACATATATATGCCTGTGGACCTCAATTACTTGTATTTAAATATATATATATATAAATAAAACATATATATATACTTTTTACTATAAAATATACTATCGTCAATATATGTTATCAAACACTAGATCCCGTCAAAATTCCACAGCATTAAAAAAAAAAAAAAAAACCGTCAAAATCATATCGGCATAAAATTCCAGAACTGATATATACTAACATAATTCGGATGATTAAGAACATATCTACATTGATAGTGTATTTTTTATTACCTATAACTATATAGGATGATTCTCTTATCCAAAAGGCGCACATGTCTTACAAGAGAGACAGGCACAATTCGAGATATTGTATCCTTTTTCACATTGTTTCTCATCATTACCGTCCATTTTTGTATCTAACGGTCCCCATCATTACACTGTACGTGTTCGCTAAAAAGGACCTATGAATACGAGAGTGTTATATATATATATATATATTTGTATTTATATGTGTGGCTGTGGTAAAACCGGGGAAAATGGTTGTTATAGTGGAAAAGTTGATGGTGGCTTAAACAGTAATGGTTGAAACCGAGGAATCTTCAATTCCCAATGGGACTTTTTCTCAGCTTCAAAATCAAAATCCTTTTCTTTTCTTTCTTTCTTTCTTTCTTTTTTTTTTTTTTTTTAAGACTGATTTATCATCTTTTTTCCCAGTTTTTTTCAAACTCAACATTGATTGTCTCCTCTCCAAATGGAAGACTCCAACAAACAAATCGCACACCATCCCCACTTGCATGATTTGTGGCATTGACTACCGTCACCATAAATCTTTGTACGGTTCTACCCTTTGAGTTGCACTCTCATCACGTACAGTGGCGCCTCTCAAATTCACCCAACCAGGGGCAGAGACGTCTTTTCACCCCATGTGGGAATTACAAAAGTTAACCTTGCATTATTAATTTTCAAAGTTGTGATGATGGTTCTGAA
>CM046382.1:14241753-14295804 GCA_025413485.1 Ficus microcarpa | reverse complement strand
AACAGTGATGTGGGGGGCTTACGATTAACATTCGCTTTTCTCATTCCTTACATCATGTAGAAAAGGGAAATACATCCCTAAAAGGTGTAACTATATGATAGGAAAGTGACGATACAGAAGGGAGAAACAAAAAGTTGATGGGGGAAAAAATGTTATATATAGCTCTGTGGAATTTCTATTGGTATCATTTGTTTGAATTTAGTTTTCTTGCTTATAGCAGTTCATGGGGTTCCATCTGTTTACCTTTTAAGAACCTGCCATTCAAATTAATCAAGAAACTTCCTGAGTTATCCACTTTCTTAAAAGTTATCCAAAAATTTTTATTAGCAAAATGACCTCGAGCAACCAGGAACAACCATGGTTGTTCCTATGTTAAAATGAGAGAAGGTTATTTTGCTAATTTCAATTTTTGAGGTTGTCATTTTGGCAAATATTCCTACCAGGTTTCTGTTCATTGTTGTTTGACAGGGTGATGCTGATATCTTTTTCCCTACCGACTTTTGGCTCTTGGAACGCATGGATCATTACTGTTCTGGATGGATGAAACCGGAGAAAGACCAATCGTCCAAGCAAGGAAAAAAGAGGCGAACGATCATTGTAAGTCAAACTCTATTACGTATTGTTTCATTTCAATTTTTTGGTTTTCTCCCATCATAGGAAAAACATCAATCATTGTGGGGGACAAATCACATCAAGTTCCACCCTAATGTAATGATCTTGATAGATCTCCCTATCGAAGTCTAGGTTGATGATATGGCTGTTTTTGGCCAGATGAAAAATACGTATCAACTGATTTAGAATACCAATAACATATTGCTCAATTGTCACTTTCATATATGGTGTAGCTCGATACGTCGTCGTTCATGGAGGAGTTCGGATTGCCCTCGAAGACGAGAACCAAGGATGGATACAACCCCCTTCTGGATGATTTCAAGAATACTAAGTTCTACCTCAGTGTTCCTACACACAATATCAAGTAGACAAATTTAATTCATTGTCCGTGGCCTCTTTTATTCCCCATGTGATGAGAAACAAGAAACTACAAGAAAGATCAATTCAATTAAAATAATAATAGTAGTAATAATAATAATAATGTTTAATTTTCTATAAATATTTATTAGAGTTTGAATAAATTCTCAAAATTTTTTCAGTAAATTTTGCATTACTGATGTACGGGTTGTTTCTGTTACTTGTCAGTTCAACTTTCGTGTCACAAGTTATATATCAATCAACAGTTACCTGGAAGTTGTAACTTAGTGAGGTCTATTATAATCCTCCTCTTGAAGGCCTTGTAGTCGATTTGTTTTATAGGATGTGAATACAAAAAATAAAAATAAAAAAAATCACCGTTCTCTTTATTTTTCTTCCCTTTAAATAGGGCTAAACAGTATATGCTCTCTCTAGAAAAGTGCTTTGGGGTATCAATAATGTAAAGTGGGTCCAATCTATGGATGTTGTGCGACTCACTCTCGATTAGTATGTGATGCTGAATGCACTTCAGGATTAGGACACCACCGATGTTAAACACCATTAACAATATTAAACACCGTTAACAATAGTGTTCTTCTCAAGTCGAGAAAGCAATAAAGCTTATTGTTGGTTATAAATTAATCATCTTTCATTTTCAATGCCATTAATGAAGTCACAGAGTAAAAGAACAAAATTGAAACTTGTAGCTGTAAAAGAACAAAGTTGAAACTTGTAGCTTTCTTTAGATTTTCACAACGACAGGAGCTAGATTTGGTTTAGCAGCAATATTTGTTTCATGTACAACTTGGTAGACAAACCATTTTACCGAGGATTTCAACAATGACAATTCAGTTGCATTATCTCTATTTTCCCACAATTTCAAGATTGGTAAACAATGTTTCCTAATATTTTATAACATTGTCGCTTAACACCGGAAGATACCAAAGCCGAATCAAATCTAGAACGGCTGGTTTTCGAGCCATCCTTCGTTGTCGATGAAACTCAAGCTAGTCAATTGCTTCACGGATTCCTTGCTTAGTTTCTTTTCCCAACTCACTCGCCCGGAAGTACTGGATCCCGATCCGAAGCAGCCTTCCTCTGCGAATGTCAATTGATACCTGAAAGAAAAGCACAAAATTCTTGGTTATAATGGCACCAATTTTATGCAAAGCAATGCTACGTGCACTATAATCTGGACCGTTGATTTCTGTGGGACTCACATGTTTCGTACAGTGGGGTCCATGCAAACCAACGGTCCAGATTAAATTTGCACTTGGAGATGCTCTTGAAAACTCACTCTTGGCCAACAAAATTCCAGGCATCCCAACCCTGAGGCACAATGACATCAGAGATGTTAGTGTTGTAGAAGAGAACCCTTGCATAGCCTCTCCATGGCCTTCCCAAGAAGGCCGAACCGGAACCGAACACGTGGCAATCCTTGAACACAAAGCCATTGGCATCATTGGGGCTTTTTCTTCCTTGTGCTGTGACAAAACCTAGAAATCCTGGCTCTAAAGCTCCACCAAGCACTGATATGGAACATCTCTACAAGTAGAAAGTTGGTTAAAAAAAAAAAAAAACACCATCTTGGAGATATCCCACAAGTGATAGCTTTTCCTCTTTCAATATCAGTCCTTAACGTATGAAATTCTTGTGAAAAAATGGTCTTTACAATCTTATAAGAAATGGAATGTTACTTTGAAGTACTACAGCTTAACTTATAAGCTACTTGCACATGAAGTAATAAAGAAAAAAAAAAGGCTAAATTGTAATAGTAATAAAGTATGAAATTCATTTGTCACTTAAGCCCTTTTTTTTTTTTTTTTAATAGCACTAAAATAAAATATTGTATAGATAACAATAGTTTTGATCACTTTCGGTTGTGTTATTGTCATGTTGTAATTACCACAAGTCATTATAGTGCCACATGAAGTAATATTAAAAAAAAAAAAAAAGTTCTATGGTCCAAGACAGTGGTGGAGTCAGACAAAAATTTTAGTAGGGCCGTAAAATAAATAATATCAATATATAAAAACTAAAGGGTAAAGTTTTAGTGGGGATTATATAAAAGTTTTTAATTTTCAATGGAGACTATATGGAAATTTTTAATTTTAAATCAGGATAAAATAGAAAAATCATAAAATTTTTAAGATAAAATTAAAAGAAAAACAAAATTCAGTGAGGGCAATACTTGGCCCACCTACATCCGCCCATGGTCCAAGAAATTAGTCACTTTACTTCAATATTGTCCTTGACACTTTAACATCTTAAGTGGGTAAAAATTGGAAAGGCCTAATTGAAATGAATTTTTAAATTAAAGAAAAAAAAAAAAAAAAAGGTAAGTACCTCAAAAATAGATTGGCCAGCACCAAAGATGAAATCAACAGCACCTTGTATGGTGCAGAGCTTATAGTAATGGCGTCCTTGAAAATCCCACAAGGTGTCTTGCACTCCAAAGAAGCCACATCTACAGAACTTTGCTTGGTCGCCGATGATCATGGCTGCGGCCGCCGGTAACCGCGGGTTTTTATTAGGCGGCCGGTTGTATGCATTCTAATTGAGAGGGAAAAAAATATTTGAAAAAAAAGGTACACAATTATTATTACTATATAACGCTATGTTTGGTATGGATGAAAAATGAACGAAAGAAAGGTGGAGAGATTTTAGGTGAGAAAATAAAAATATCAGTTGTTTGGAAGAGAAAAATGAGAAATTAAAGGAGGGAAATTAAAAGGGAAAATAATGTATGTGGGACTCATTATATTTACATTATGTTTGGTAATAAGGAAAAAAAATATATATATATATATATATATATGATGGAAATAAAACTTATAAGAAAAATAGAAAATTAGAATGAGAGAGAGGATTTAATTTTCTTTTAGATCGTTTGGTAAAAAGGAAGGAGAAAAAAAAAAAAAAAAGCTGTGCAATTATTAGTTTAGAAATAAGGGCAAAAGGGAATTAATTTTAGACATCATCGAGTGATTTAAGTTTTCCGCTCAATGTTGAAGAAATAAAAATTGGTGGGTCTCACTCAATTTTTTTTCACCATATTTTTCTTTTCCTCTTTTCTTCCTTCATTCCAAACAAACTAAATTATTATTTTAAATACAATTTTCCTTTGGCCCACTTTCTTTCTCTTTTCCACCATGCCAAACATAGCACAAAAGTAAAAACCCAAAGAAAAAATGAAAAATAAAATCCAAATAAAATTAAAAAATATATATATTTTTCTTACAGTGAAGCTCATGGACTTGACGACGATATTATCAGCCATAGAAGTGAAAGTGGGACTTTGAGCAACAGTGTCATGGTCGTCCCAAACAACGTGTGTTTTCTTCCTTCCTTCACCTTTCAGAATTATGTATGGCTTATCATATGGGATTATAATCTTCTCCCTATTTCGCATATAAGTAAAAAAAACAAAAAAATCATTAATTCCATACACATTAAGGACAATTAAGACACATATATACAGAAACGTATATATGTATATATATAACATATACATGTGCAAATTTATGTATAGGGGAAGAATGGGTAATTTCAATACACATGCACTAAACATGAGGACATAATATAGAATATAAACACACGTATATATTTTATATACAGTGACGGAGCCAGCCTTCTATTTTAGTGGATACACATAAATTATTTTCTTAAAAAAGTTAGCAAAATGAAAAGAAGAAAGTATACATAAAGATCAATTGGAGCATACATGTGAAAAATATTCCATGTTATATTTAAAAAAAAAAAAACACATAAATTTTTAGAGCTTTTTTTTGAAAAACAAAAAATTCAGTGACGACCATTCTCACTCGGCCTTAGTTGGCTAGGCGATTATATATCCTAGGAGATTTTGATCTTCTCCCTACGTTTATATGGGAAAACAAATTGATCATTTCCATAGACATGCTCTATAAGCATGAAGATATAAAATACAAGCACACAATATTATATATATATATATATGTATGTATGTATGTATGTCTAAACACGGCACAAACAATCATCACCTCCAAATGCATAAATATGCATATGTATGTATATTTGCGTATGTTATAAATGCATATGGTTCAAAGAAGAGAAGATATATATGTATGTATGTATGTATGTATATATACATATGTACCAGTAAACGCCAGCCTTGATTCTGATACAAACCCAGTAATTGTTATTAGAAGGAACGGCGTCAATGGCAGATTGTATTCTGGTGAAGTTGCCACGGCCTGAAGGGTCCACTGTTGTTGTGTAGAAAGCAAATTTCTTGGTTCCAACTCTTCTGTACCGCTGCCCATTTGCTCGTCCTACACTCATAACTATGAAAATTGCGATGCACAATAATCTTACAAATGAAAGAGACGACATTTTTTTAGACTTGTAAAAAAGAGTTTGTGCGAGTGCAAATACAATTTTTTTATTTTTTATTATTTATTTATTTTTTTGTAAACAATGGAGAAATGTGGTTTTGAGGGAGTAGAGTGAGAATTTAAGGGGAGGAGAGTAATGGGTTTTGGAGAGAAAAGTAAGACGTTTTGTTTGATGGGAATTTTCTAATTGTGGTAAATATTTTAATTGATGGTTAAAACGTATCTAAATGTTCTATTTCAAGAACCAAAAGGTTATAAAAGAAAAGAAAAACTTAAAATCAGTGCTAGTATTCATGATGAAATTTCCTAATATACTATGTCACAAAGTAGGAAATGTAGAATAAAAAAGGATAAAGTATTTTATGAGATATACTATAAATGGGAAATAATCCTTTTTTAAAAAGTTAGGATCAATTTTCGGGAAAAATTTTGAGAGATGGTTTTAAATGTAATATCATGAATTGATGATTTATTTAAAAGATTTATAAGCAATCCGAGAATTCAAAGTCATCCAATTGGTAGTTACCAACCAAATTTCACACTTCAACTTTGTGCTCAAGCCCAATTTCTAAGTGGGAATTAAAAGTATATAAGTAAGATCTTAAAAACGTTAGAAATGTAAATAAGCAATTACCCAAACAATCTAAATCATGGCCATGATTTGAGAAGATCTTCGGCTTGGTAGCCTACTTAGTTCTAACTATTTGTATAGCCCTCAACTTGAGGGTGACATTTGTAGATATAGAGATCATGATACTAAGATGTTCCATATGGGGTGAGAAAATCCTTTGTTCACATATTTGGAACGTTGAAACTAAATTTAAAAGGGAGGATAGTTATAATAATCAAAAATAAATAAATAAAAAACCGACCAACCTGAGTTTCCACACAGCTGGTCTTGGAAAAAAAAAAAAAAAGAATGGGAAGTGAGTAAGAGAGACAAAAAAGAGCAATCTTGGCCGAGGTTCGGTGCACTGTTGAGCTTTTGATTTTCAAATTTTTATCTACGATTCCCCTGTCGGATATTGAGTTTGGGAGTAGGGGGATAGCAGATCAAAGTTGTGAATGGGGTTTGGTTGATGTCGGTCATGAAGCATTTTCGAGCATGTTGGTCATTGTCTCAGCCTTCCTTTTGCAGGTTTTGGTCTGCATGAGGAGGCAAGTTATTTGGTGTTGCACAAATCAGCCTTTGCTGTTGCTAGAGGAACGTATTTGCTAATTACTTATCTTTTCTGTCATTTTCTTCCGCCGTTGTTCAGAGGTCTCGTTTTCTATGGTATTTTGATATTTTGGCTAATGAGTTTTTTTATTTTTCGTTAATAATATAGGCAGTTCTTACTCCGATTATTTTGAGGGTCCTATTTTTTTAGTAGTTGCTTTTTGTTTTTAATCTGCAACTTTACGGTTACTTATTTGGTTTTGGTGCCACGGATTTGTTTTCACTAGTTAATCAGATGTTTCTATCACTTATTGAGAATTTGTTAAGTAACCATGTGTGCTTGATATTTTACATCTTTTTTTGGTGTCTTCCGTTTGTGGATTGGTGTCTTCCGTTTGTAGAATCTGGTAGCATCATTCTGAGCCGCGTACAAGTAAGAGGCTTTGTGTGTGAAATACTTTACCTCCTCCCATTTTTTTTTTTTTTAATATTTAAAAATAAAGCAAAAACTATACCAAAATAACTCTATAAATAGGAGTAACGTTTTGTGCCCGTGTAGTCCTTTCTACTTCGCTTATAGTAATAGTCCTTTCACTTAATGGTATAAAATGGCCATTGATAGAAAAATACATTTGGTTATAAATATATTATCAAATACACAAAATGAATTTACGAAAGTAGGCCATGGAAAAGTTCCCAAATTAGATGTAATTATTACTAGAACTGATAAAAAGAGATTGTTTTTGTAGATTTACGAAATTAGGATTAACGAAAGGCACAGCTTAGTTGATAATTTAGCTAATTTTAAAGAAAAATTGCATTGCATACAAATGTATGGGCAAGATATCTATTTGAAAAATTACTACAAAACGCTTATAACCAACCAACACAAAAAAAGAACATAAGAGTCTCAAAATCGAAAACAAATTTGACAGCAACTCAATTCCCTCCACAACTTTCTCATCCTGAAAACCGAGCGTCCTCGGATCAATACTTAATGGGAGCAATAATGTCAAGCTCAGAGCCTAGCTTCTCCTCGGCAGCCTTCTCTGCCTTGACCCTCAACTTATTCAGTTGCTTCTTCCTCTCATAGGCCAACTGCGCCCGCTCCTTTCTCTTCCTCTCGAGCTCCTGCAGAAGAGAGGAACAACCATTACAGTCATCAGAATATCTTCAATCAAACAACGATTTCACTTATCGTATGCATTACAAAACTTGAAAAAACGACTGTCTAAAGCTCGAACCACATCAACAACACATACTTGAAGAAGACTTACCACAAAGCTCAAATCAAAAGGAAAAAAGGGAACCAGTTACTGACCTTTATAGTGTCATAATGATTCCAGCCAACCTCGGACGAAAGCCTGCCCAACAAGCAGTACTTGTGTCCTGCTTGAAGCCTCAAGACCCTACATTTTCACAAAACCCAAAAACAAGTCATTTCCTTTAATAAAATAAAACATACAAATCATTAGAGACTTGCAATTCAAGCAATGCAGCTCGATGAGGAAACTCACTTGAGAGCATCGGGAATCACCATCCTCTTAATCTTATCATAAGGAGGTGGGACACCCTCGTAAACCTTCAGACGAGCAAGAGCAGCAGCGCCTCTCTTAGTCTTGTGAGGAATCATCCTACAATAAAAAAATAAAAGATAGAATCAGATACCTCTATATTCTATAACTCACCTCCTTAGACAACAATATACAAACAAATTCATCAGCTAATAAGAAAGAAAGTGAACAAGAATGTTGTCATTGGGTTATTGTTGTAAGCTATAACAAATTACATAGAAATGAAAGAATGGCATACCGAGTCAACACCAGTACTCCAATAAACATTAACAAATCAGCGTTCATTTGCTCTAATCATCAATTTCACTAAAATGACCACCAAAAAACTTCACTCTCACTAACCATTCTCAATTCAATACCACAAAAACCTGTAAACTTCCTGACCAAAGTGAAGAATCGGTAATCTGGTGTCATCTCAAAATGTACCTTAACACGACACTCAATTCAAGAAATCTCAATACACCCAAGACAAATTCAGATTCCCTTAATCATAACCCAAACTTCTAAAAACCAAAGATCAGGACGATTAAAAAGAAAAGAAACTGAAATTCAGAAAGTAGCAAACACAATCCAGAGAGAATCATAGTTATAAAAACTTCACAATCTGCTTTAACAAATAAAATTTCACTTCCATTGCAAACTAAAGAATAATTTAAAAAAAATAACATATTAGTAAGAATCAAAGTGAAGAACTGGTAATAATATTTCATATCGACTAGCCAACCAAATGTAGCAATGTACAATAAAATCACACTGGAAATCTCATTCGCCCTAGACAAATTCAGAATCAAAACCAAAGACCTTAAAAAACTAAAAAAAGAACCTAAAATCTTATCTATACAATCTTCGATTGCTCACTAAAAACACACTTTAATTTAACCATTTTTTGCCTAAAATATATATATATAATCAATCACACGTATCGATATATCACAAAATGGCACTGAAATCGAGAATCTTAAACAATCCCCGGGAAAAATCACCCACTTTTCAGAAATTCGCAAACAGAAATGGAGAGACACATAACTAGATCAACAAAAGCCTTAAATTCAACCATTTTTTCACTAACACGGCATTCCTGCAAGATCACTGATATATAACAAAGCATTTTGCAAAGTACCTAAACGTTCAGACAAAATAATAACATTACAACTACAAATTCTTAGGTATATATCAATCCACTTAAAACAATTACGTTTCACTTCCATTGCTCAAAAACAACACACTAAAAAAAAACCCTTGAATTCAAAAATTTTCGCCTAAAACGTCACTGTAATCGAGAAATCTTAAACAAACCCCAGCAAAATTCACCCATTTTTCAGAAATTCGCAAACAGAAACCGGAGAGAATCATATCCAGATCAACTAAAACCTTAAATTCAACAATTTTTCACCGGAAAAAAAAGGAAAAAAGAGAGCAAAAATCCGTACCCACGGATGGTACGCCAAAGGATCTTGGAAGGAGCGCGAAAGTGGATGGGGCCGTGAGAGGGCTTGGTGTTCATGCGCTTGCGGAGAAAGCGCATGTACTTCATCTTCTGGCGGACGAGGCCGCCGGAGATGCAGATCTCCTCGCACCGCACCACCACCACCTTCTGCCCGTTCAGCAGCTCCTTCGCTATTATCGACGCCAGCCTCCCCAGCATGTGATGCCGCGCGTCCACCACCACGCGCTTCGCGCAGATTCCTGACCCCGACACCATTTTTTCTTCAACTCTAATCCTAAGCGGCTGATGGGTGCGTAAGAAATGTGGCGAGAAGGAGGAGTTAGGGTTTTGAGGGGTTTGGTTGTTCTCTACGATGGCTATATATGTATTGCGGGCCATAATTTTCTGGGCCGTTGCTGTTGGGCGTATGGGCCTCTAAGAAAAAATTTAACTGGGCTATATTTGGGCTTAGTTTTGGGTTTGAGGAGAAAATTATCCAAATAATCATATTTTTTTTATTTATCGACTAATATGATTCAAATTCCTTATTCTTAATTAAAATGACACAAATTGTAATTGAATTTAGTTTAATTTTGTGTCTTGTTAGTCTAGTATTAATTTTTTGTATCACGTTGATGCAATGGTCTTTAAATTTGCGTCATTTAGACGTTTTCCTAGGTTTTATGCGTAAGGATGTAAATGGGGCAAGACGGGATAGGTTTCAGTTGGCCCGCGCCACCCTGCACAGATGACCCATCCTGTTTGCCCTAGATACACATCTTATCTTTCTCTCTCTCTTTTGGCTAAATTACAATGTGCTCTGAACTTAATGCACAGTTTCAATTAGCATCGTAAACTTTTTATTTTAACAATTTACGCCCTAAATTTTGTATATCAATAATAATTTACTCTCTATTGATAATAATATTGGTTTATATATATATATATATATTGCTATTTGAGTTGCACATAGAATAATAAGAGTGTAAAAGATGCTTTTTAAGTAATGTTAATCCAAATTTTTATTTGAAGCATAGTTAATTCAAAATTTTTTATTTTGATAAAACTTAATTAGGGACCTTACCTTAATAAATTTGAATTAAAACATAAAAAATAACCATTCATGTCATTATTTAACAACTCATGTACAAATTAAATGCCAATTTCCTTCAAAATTTTTTATTTTGATAAAACTTAATTAGGGACCTTAACCTTAATAAATTTGAATTAAAACATAAAAAATAACCATTCATGTCATTATTTGACATCTCATGTACAAATTAAATGCTAATTTCCTTCAAAAGAGTAACATTATTGTTATTTGAAGATCAACTGCTACATATTGGCAAGTTCAAGATGTAAATTGTGAAAATTAAAATTTCATGGAGTAAATTGTATTTGTGTAATAAGTTCAAAGACACCTGTAAAAAAAAGCCTTTTTGGAAATTGATATAAGTAGTATCTTTATAAAAATAAAAGAAGCAAATACAAAGATTTTAGTGAAAAGTGAAAACAACATTACATAACCAAAAAAATCTTTTCAGCCGGCCCTAGGAAACGAGAAAGAGAGAAAAGGAAAGAGTCTATTAGCTAGAGTTTCGGGACCGCCTTCAAGCGCATCTTTGGACCTCCGGCCATGAAAATTGGTGCGGGGCTTGTTTCTTTGTAGGTTTTTTTACAGCGGTGGTTATGTTTGACTGGGTGGCTTTATTGGAGCGTATTTGATGTCATTTAAATGATGGTTTTCATATAGCTTGGAGGTGTTTTGTGACGCTTTTCCTATCTAGTGGTTATACTCTTTTGGGGTCTCGTTTCGAACAATGATGGGCTTCTTATGGAGGTGGTGATTCTGGCTCTAAGCGTTGATGGTAGTAGCACGTGTGTTTCACATTCTGCTATTTTAAAGTATCTCGTCAGCTTCGCCGCTTGTCCTTAAAAGTGTTCCTCTGACTGGTCTTCTTGTCTATTGCACTTTCATTGAAGGCTTTGCGGCAATCATGTTTTAGGTTTTAGTTTTTTATGCTTTAGTCTAATAAAAGCATTGATATTTTCGTCATATAGTTTTAGTATTTTCATTGTAATCATAGAGGTGGTTCTCTTACTTTTTGAGTTTGTTTTTGGTCTGCCAGATTTAGGTCTTGATGAGTTAGAAGTTCCGCTAGTTATGAGACTTGGCGGAGATGTTTGTAATCTTGATGCTACATGTTGCATGTTCTTGAAGGATCGAAAGTTTCCATTGATTATAGTGGTTTCAAAAAGCCTTATGCGTGTTCAAATTGATGTGTTGAGAAATTTTCTTGATATCGGGTCTTGTCTTGTATCGTTTTCCTTGTGCTTCATCAAAATTTACTAATGGAACCGATTTTTATTGAGTGTTTTATGTTGTCTATCATAGGGTCATTCTCATATATTTATTGTCTATAAAACATTTTAGTTGAATGAACTTTTACCTTAAAAAATACAAAGATTTTAAATATTTGAATAGAAGATCTTTTTTTTTTTATTATTATTTGTCTTTTTGTTGCTTGGAATTAAGTAGAAGACTTACTAGATATATAATATATATATATATATTTACTAGAAGTACATAATCTACTTACTTAATAAATTTTTTCTTTATTTTAAATATTTTAAAAAATTTTATTTATGTTAATTATTTACCGAGAGTTCTTAAACTTTAGATCCCGAAAATTTTATGTGCTTAGGGATATATATATATATATATATATATATATTTTAAATAAAGAGAATGTAGCATCTATATTAGTAGTTAAGAAGAGACTGAACGTACAACAGATAAAAATATTGGTGGACGAATCTCATCTAATCAAACAAACTTTTCATGACTTCGTCCATCCTAAGGTCATATTTAGCTACGTCATGTGCCGCCTTATTTGTAGATTTAAATAATGCCCACACAAAATGTCTCGAAAAAAGATGGAAGATTGTGAATGTTAGATATGAGCAGGCCAAATGTAGAAAGATATTAATGTCGGTTCGGATTATAAGTTGTACTTAAATATTTATTTAAACTGAATATTTATATTTAAATTTAGAATTTAAATTGTTAGTTTTTGTCAAAGAAACAACTGATCAACAGTGCAAAAGTAGAAAATATAAATGTAATACAAATTTCTAAAAAATGAAAATATAGATTTGAATTAAGTTGTTTTGTTTATAAATAGTACAAACATTTATCAGTCAAATACACATTATATTAGAGTTAAATAATAATTGTTTGGAAATGATGATCCAAACGAACTCTCAAAGCTTCTAGCGTAAAGCATTTGAACTAAAACTTGACACAACCCTTTAGCTTCTACTTCTTTGGGAGAAAAGCAGCATTGGACGAACATAGAGCTTGAAGCAAGGGCTTCATTTTTAGCAGATCTCTAGCGAAGAAGCGCCCAAGCTATTTCTCTCATTCCAGAATGTTTAAAACATTCAACTTTTGTTTTTAAATTAATCTTGACAAATGGGAATCTTTTCGTTTTTGAAGAATAAAACAGCAACATCCCGAACTGACTAAAAATTTTACACTAGATTAGGATGTGTTGTACTAGATTTAAACCCTCAATCCTGTTATTGCAAAATCCTGTAAAGTGAAGAGAATCACGTCGGTAGCGGTGGGGGATGGTTGAATAGGTGAAGCATCTATGCTATAATAGATATCTATATATATATATATATATATATCATACATCTATACTATCTATATTATACTTTAAACGAGACAATGACTCTTTTCGTCCACCCTTCCTTGCTTATCATGTGATAGTCACGTGATTGTCATGTCATTATTACATAAATTTTTTTTCCCCTTTAATTTATTTGTCTACTCTGCAAGCGTTCCCATGTGTCATACACGATACAACTAATATTTATATATATAACTACACTATATAGACTTTAAAATAGTCATTGGCTCTTTTCATCACCTTTACTTGCTCGTCACATGGTAATCATGTATTTTTCACATTATCATCATGTGGTGGTCATGTCATAATATTATTGAAAAGACGTAAATGAGAACACGAATAAGGGAATATATGAACCCATTCATGTACCTCTAATAATATAATGGCACGTGTATAACTAAAATAATTTTTTAACTAATGTAATATGTTATTATAATTAAATACATACTTTTAATCGATATGTTGTCATATTATTAGGGGTACATGAATGAGACAGACATGAGAATTGAACCCGAAAAAAGATTGAGGATTTTTTTTTTCCGCCACATTGGGTGGCCTCCCCAAAATCAACAATGCCAGATCTCAATGAGAGTTGTGTCTGTCGGAATTAGAAAATTTTGAAACTTGTAAAACAGATAAAGAACGTGGAAGAAGGAGCTTGTGATGTTGTCATTCTCCATATGATACACATAAACGATTCAAATTAAAAACTAAAAAAAAAAAAAAAGTGAGATTGAGAAACGAGGACGAGAAAATACTGTACATGCTAATTTGTTAGCTGCAAGCAAATAAAGATTGCTAGAAATAATTCAACTATAGTCATATAAAAGATGTGTTGTATCTATAATTGATATAAAACTTTCCTATTTGGATTGAGAGCTCGCCACAGAGAAGTACATATATTATTGTGTTTTCTGTTAATCACTTCATATTTTTCAAAATACGTTTAAAACTCTAATGAAAAGGTATTATTTAAACTCTTAATTATTCGTAAATAAATTATTTATGATGAATATATTATCAATTTAAATATTTTAAAATCTACTGCTTACTTTTTTAAGTTTTGTAAAAAAAAAAAAAAAAAAAAAAAGCTATTTTACCATTTCTCCCTAATAAATTTTAGAAGATTTTAGTGGCGCAAATTAATATTGAAGGTTCATTTGAAAACTTTTTAAAATATATATATATATATATATATATGTAGAATTATAATACACATATATATATGTGTTTACATTCAATGGGGGTAAGAAGAACGTTGGACAGAAATGACAAATAACTGACAGTCCTTAGAAAATTAGCCTTAAATTCATAGATCAGAGTCAAAGACTCACTCAGATGAGACAGTACTCATTCTATCCCTGCCCTACACAAGTGACCACACCTCAAATTTTCAATTCTGGTCGCATGTTTTAAATTTTCTTTATAAATATTTAAGTATTGACTTTTATACAGTACTTGCTCTCTGTAAGTGAGTACAAACATATATAACCAATAAATGTATATCTAACTCTATTATATGATCATTTAAAGTATAATTTTTTTGAAAAAGTATTAAAATTCGCATATGTGTTTTTGTAGATTATACATTCATAAACTTTATCTGTATTTTTAGTTTTGTCTCCTCTAGCTATAGGTTAATTGACCATATTGTAAGATATCAGTTTCATAATTTGTATTTTCTATTTATTTGCAGTTTCCCATTTCCCATGGAGTGGACCACCTAATTAGTACATCGCATGAATTTTCGACGGACCATGGAATTCTTTGTATCTTCTCTTCTTTATTAACCATATTTTAAGATATCATGTTTGTATAAATTATAGTCAATTCTTTAACACATTTTTTAAGGGGTTTTTTTTTTTCCGTTTATTAATTGGGTTTAACTATAAAGACCTCTAGGTTAGACCATTAATCCTCCTCGAATTCGAATCATGATCCGCAAATTCCATGTCCAACGTGGTATGAAATTCACAAACAAGCAAGTTAAATATCTTATTGAATCTTAGTTAAAGTTATATTCCTTCCGTTAAAGTTTTAAGATTAAGATAAAGATAAGATTTAAGATAATGTCATAACTTTTTTATTTGATTACTGTTGGATTGAATAGGGAGAGGTTAATTGATTAACAAATTTGATAAAGGATCCATCCTACCATATGGTGAAAAGGTTAGGAATTATAAACTATATATAATAAGAATGGTCTTTTATCTGACACTACTAATATTTACTTTGCATTGAAGAAAAACGGAAAATGAGCAGTCATTTTCTTTCCCATCTAATCATCTAATTACTTATAAAATCGGAAATGAAATTTTAGTAGTCCCCAAATTATTATGTCTATCCAACACATATAATAAATGAAGTCAATATATCTAACAATTAAAGTTAACAAGGTGCAACACTCAATCATTAACATATATACCATTTGTGAAAACAATATATTCCTTACATGTAAAGTTAAATTACAATCAATTGAAAGTTACATAAAGTTATATTACAATCAATTGAAAGTTACATAAAAATCATAAAGTGTCGTTGTTTTACAAAGAGTGTTGAACATGATGAGGCTAAGTTTATGTATATATGTCGGCAAGCAAGAACGAGTTCATATCTACATGTTACAAGTAATTGGCTATGTGCAAAGCTTCTTCTTTTTATTTTTATTTTTATTTTTATTTTTTTGTTGAGAAAGCCAATACACTTTCGTTGAAAGTATTGAAAGTTGTCACTAATCAATTAAACGATTATTAAAGAAAAAAGTGCATTTGAAAGTGTTTTTTTTTTTTTTTTGGTTGAAAGTTGTCGCTACTAGGCTTGTCGATCGAAAGGATCCAATAATTTTACAAAGACTCCCACATGGGTCAACGACACAAACTTCCAGCATTTACAAGAACTAGGACAAAATATGACGATGTATATGTACATATACATACAAACAAACATATATATATATATATATATATATGCATGATTGAACCAGCACAAGAGGAAAAATAGTGGTTTGTGATAGATCGATCGAACCTTCTCATTCAAAAATTAACGCAGAAAGCTGTAGGGGACCCCTCCAAGCATGGCAACGTCACTAAAACGACAAAAAAACAACAGTCGTTCCTGACAGGTCAACGGACCCGCCCGCTGGAAATTGCCGGTAGGACAGCTCGTTGACCTTGTAGTTCCCCATGTACATGCACCTTTGTGTCTCATGTTAATCATCATGTACGTATATGAACATATATGAACATATATATATATATGTATATATCATTTTCATTTTTATGATTTCCACAAAAGATTACTGTTTTGAGAACGAGATATATACTGATTTCTGCCACAAGTACCTTTTCAAACTTACCCACAAGCTACTAAGATGAGGACAAGAGAGAGAGAGAGAGAGATAGAGACTGTGTGTGGGTTCAGCCGAAACCACTATATATGTTTTTATGGAAATCAAAGATAATGAAAATGAAAGATTTAACACCATCTCACGGTTCAACATTTCATAATTTTGTTTTGAATCATGTCTTCTCCGATCAATAAGTTAAATTTGTAATAATAAAAGTTAAACGTTTTTTTATTTTTCATATCTATTCAACAATATATAAATATATATATATATGAGCCTATTCTTTTATTAAAATTGAGATATGTCATTTCTGCTATATTAATAGGATTTTTGCTGTAAATATTGTAGTAAACGGATGACATCAATATTTTTTTTTTTAATCAAAGATTAGAAAAAGAAAAGAGTTACAGCTTTGGTTTAGAGAATAAGCTACCTCGAGTAATAATAATGTTCAAGATAAATTAATAATATTATATTCCTTCTACTTAATTAAAGTGTACTGTCATTCATTTATCTTTATGCAGTGGTGTTAATGGAAATTGTAAATTATAGGTATATATTAGATGAATTTCAATTTCTCTTTAGTTCCCTTGTGCATGTAGCTCAATATTATCACAACTTAAATGGAAAATAACAACTCAAGCACCTACAATTAATAAAATGACATTCCTGCTAATTACCGTGTGCAAGATTCTAAATATATACATACACATATATGTACGTATACAAATAGCAAAGCATATAATAAACCATTTGAATTCATACAAATAAATATTACAAAAGGGTTTTTTTTTTTAATTGGATCATATATATATATATATATATATGTTGCAATTTAGTTACCATAGTACCAGAGACAGTTAATGAGCTAGAGTTGTGAAAATTTTATTTCTCAAAACAAAAATAAACAAATAATATTCCAGAGAGAATAATTGAGGTTATGATGGCAAGATTCATGACATGGGCATGCATGAATCAATAATATTGGAGAAGTGAAAGACAACAGCTATATATCTGACATCATAATCTGATCTCTTCATCAGCTAGATTATATACATATATATATATATGTATATATATCATCACATAGTGCTGTTTGCATGGATGAAACTGAATATCTGCTGAACCGAGCTCGCTATATCTTCAGCACCAAACCTCGAATCACTTGTCACCTGCTCATCACATACAAACACCACATATTTTTCTAAGTATATATTAAACACAAACACCAATATTCATGAAACAAATTATATATATATATATACCTTGACATTGAAGGAATAAAGAACAGTTTGTTCAATGGTGGTAATGTTAGTATGGAGGATATTGAACTGCAAATCCTCCAAAGCAGCAATCGTCTTGATGAGCTGGCCGGGCCTTCTCCGAGACAAGATCTTGATCATGGCGTCAAACCCTAGAAGCTTCACCTCCACATCCGCCAAGCACGACTTGTTCTCGGCGGTCTCTTCTCGGAGGCCGCCGGTTTCGAAGTCCACAAACTTCATCTGATCATTGGGGAGTGGCAAAGGAGGGAAAAACGGCGGATGAGGCTGCGGTGGAACCGTGCTCATGCCCGAATCTGGCCCCACTTGCCTCGGAGCAGCGTCGCCGAGCAGCCTTCGCCGTTTTTGGGATTCCAAGCACTGAAGAAGCTGTTCCAATTCCCTCACAAACTCTATCGCTCCCCCAATTATAGAAGCTTGATCTCCCTACAAAATTTTACAAAAAAAATTAAAAATAAAAAAAATCAATAAAAAGAAAAAGAAAACGGATATCAACACAATTCAAACTCTTTTTTTTTTCTTATTCTACAGTGTTTTATCTCACAAAAACTTGAATTTTTGTTCAAATTTCCTGCTTAAATTTGTGAAATAGACACTCAAAAGTTATCTCTTTTGTTCTTTTAGTTAAATTAATAATGAGAGAAAATAACTGACATCAGAGACAACTGATAACAATATTTGTGTTACGCACCCTTTGGACGTAAGAGCCGGGCATGAGGGATCTGAGCACCCGGAGATGTTCATTCATTTGCTTTCTCCGGTTCCGTTCGACGGCGATGTGAGTCATTCTCTGGCTCTCAACTTCTTCAGTGGTCTTGGTAGTCCTTGGCCTTTTTCTCTTGTTCTTATTTGGCTCAGATGTTGTAGGGTTCTTCTGAAGATCTTCGCCGAGAAACTGTAGCTGAATCGAATCATGATCTTGATCTTCGCTCACAATCGCCTTATCTTTCGCGACATTCATCGATTTAAACCTCTCTTCATCATGAGCACAAACGACATGATCTTCCTGAAGAGATTGGTAATGCTGATCCTCCATATTCCTGTCGTTTAACACCGGAAACTTGAGGAAATAAACCGGGTCCATACCCGATTGATCGTCGTCGTCTTCTTCAGGAATCTTGGTTTGGTTCAAGGCCAACTTGGGCCCGAAATCGGCGAACTGCATAACGTCGGCGAAGCTTAATTGTGGCTGCTGTTGTTGTTGGCCGTGTTGGTGAGGATTGTTCATCAAGTAATTCACCATTAATCCGTCATTGTTGTGAGGATCCTCACTCTCGTCGATGTGGGACTTCATGAATTGTTGTTGTTGTTGATGATCGATGGCGTAATCGAGCGCCGCGAAAGTCGGCGGCATCGGAGCCTGTAACGGATTATGATCAAAATTAGGCTTATGGCAAAACAACATGGTGAAGAAGAGATTAGTGTACAGGGAGGAAAAAAAAAGGTGTATAAGAATATTATGTATGTAGATAGTGTAAGAGAGCTAATATATATATATATATATATATATGAGTACATACCGAGTAGTTATCCTCTTTCTCCATTTCTCTGTGTCAAATTATGTATGGACAAAACTTGAGAGCGTACGAGACGACCTTTGTTACCTGAAACCTGAAATTACAGTCATGGTATAAATTAATAAACCATCAAAAAGTTTCAAGAAACAGTGAAAAAATATGCAAAAAAAAAAAAAAAAAAAGGAAGATTATAATAGATCCAAATAAACGAATTTTAACTAGCTATAGTGGTAGCATATGGTTAGAAAAAAAGACAAAAAAAACTTATAGTTATCAAAAAAAGACAAAAACTTATGTGACCAACCTGAATAATATATACATATATGCATATACGTACTATAAGGAAAGAAAAGAAATAGTGAAAATGAAGAGTGGGGTATGGTGGAGGTTTTGGAATGGAATGCATAGTGAGATTTGGGTCGTCTCTATATGTAATTGGGCCAGCTGCTTTGCCAGGGTTGCCATGAGAGAGAAGGAGAGGAGAGAGAGAGAGAGAGGGGAGAGAGAGAGAGAGAGAGAGAGGAGCCAAAGGATTAATATAGAGGTCACAGTTTCACCTCACTTTTCACCACCTTTTTATTTATGTGGGTCACAAGCAAGCAACGCTCTTTGCCTACACATGACTCTTATTAATTAAGGCTGGAGATTTTGATCATATTTTTTGAACTTTCAACTTTTGAAGATTAGAAGATCCATTTCCACCCGTCTTCTTTAATCTTCCTTGATGTTCTTTTCACTCGATCTCTCTTTTTTTTCTCTTTTCAAATGAAAACACGTGAACTTCCTAACCACGACCATATATATCTTTATACGGTTCCTATACGGCATCCTTTCCATACGTCATTTATAACATGAGGTGTAATACATTATATCAATCAGGTGATTTGAATGTATATTTTTCAGTAATATTACTTTTTACATCAATATCTAAAGGAAAAATACTTAAATGACATAAATTTAAAAACCATTGCACTAACATGACATAAAAAATTAATATTAAATTAATATGATACAAAATTAAACTAAAGTTTTTGCCATATTAGTTAAAATAAGAAAATTTATGTTATGTTGTTTGATAAATGAAAAAAAAAAAAAAAGGTTATTTAAGTAATTTACATCATGCATTGTGGTAAGATTCTAAAAAACAAGTTATAATATTACCGTATGTTATGAGGTACCGCATAACAATTCCTATATATATATGCCACTGCAAACCTCACTAGATGTACATTCACTAGATGTACATACTTTTTATGTATTTAGATTTTATTGCGTGCTTTTCTTTTTCTTTCAACAGAAAATAAAAGTAAAAACCCGTTTAGAACAACTTTTGAAAATATTGTTCAAAAGTTTTTTTTTTTTTTTTTTTCATTTTCCTCAAATTTTATTATTCATTTTTCTAAATACTTTCGAAAAAAACTCAAATTTAAAAGTTCATAACTTTGTTATTTTAAGTCGAAACGATTTTTTTTAAAATTATATAGAATTTTTAGAGGAACGAAACAAAATCCATATTGCTTATTTTCTTCCGAACATGTTTTAAGTTTTTGTATTTTTCACTCAAAACTGTTCATTTTCACTAAACGTATATTGTCAAAACTCAAACCATCTTCAACATGTAAAACACCATCTCCCAAAATAACTCCAAACGAGCCCTAAAGCTCCACGTCCAAGACCAAAAGTCGTTCAATCCCAAGGGTAAAAGTACAAATCTAAACTCTAGCTCAACAAAGAAGTCTTTCCTTCAAACAAGGGTCTATGGAGCGTTTTTTAAAGCTTTCCAAAAGCCCATAGCCCCATAGTACTTGTTCAATAATTTAAGCCTAAGGGGACGTTTAGTTCACCATTTTAACTCAAACTTTTCATCTTAGTTTTTGTCTTTTTCTGAAAAAGTTTTTTTGTCTTTTTTGAAAAAGTTTTTATCTTTTCTAAAAAGTTAACAAAAATTACTATTGAAACTTAAAATTTCCAACTCAAACTGGTGAACCAAACGGATTCACGAATTGGTTTGGTAAAACGGATCCTCAAAAAGAAATTATGAGAAAAGTTTCACTACTCCCGCAACAAAAGTCAGAAGTTGGTCTCCACTTATTTTTTCATTTAACTCATTCCGTAAGTTGAGCAATTCTTTTAATGAATTGTTTTAATGCCCATTTTGCCTTCATTGTATCAGCATAATTCCAAAATGAAAATACTAAATCGTTCATCTTCTCCTTTTCCTTTTTCGTAACTAGCAGCAAGCAACACTCTCCACCAAAAATGAATTTGGTCTTTTTTCCTAAACCTTTCTTCTTCTCCTTTTTCCTTCGTCATCTCCGCTCAGATCTTGTTCTCTTCAAATTTAAACCAAGCAATCGTAAGATTTCAGTGCTCCATTGTTGTTTTTTTTGTTTTGTTATAATTTTTTGTTCTTATATATGCTCGAAATCTTTTCTTTTTCTTTCATTTCAATAAAATTTGTGTAAATGGTTTTTATAAACTGCTAAGCCTCTGTTTTAAGTGACCCCCTTATTCTTAAGTAAAAAATAAAATAAAATAAAATAAAATGCCAAAAAAAAGGGGGGTTCCTCATATATACATTTAAAGCTTTGAATTTTGCGCCAAAAAAAAAAAAAAAGCTTTTGAGCTGCTTCTTTTACAATACGTTTCTAAATTTTAAATGTAACTAAAATACGCATAAAAATTATGGGAATTTATAAGGATACAACAATTCCAAACAGTAACATACTGATATGCGTTTTTTAACATCCTTTAAAAAAATTCTTTAAAAAAAAAATAATAATAGTTGATCCATTGTTTTGTCATTGCGTATTTTTGACTTGACATTTCCTGATATTGTTCATTCCAAATTCCACCTCAATAAACCTACGACTAAAAAACAGAATAAAAATTAGAGCATTGTTAGAACTCCTGGTCACTTGGTTTAAGGTAATTTGCACTGTCCCACTTTAAGTTTCCCATCACATTTAAGTTGGACCCAAACTTTCAATTTTGATATTATTTTAGAACTTAGATTTGAGATTTCTTAGTAATTTAATCCAGTTAATCACGGGCATTTATTAATGAACTAAATTTAAGGTTTAAAATGTCAAAATCAAAATGTTTTCTCAAAAAAAAAAAAAAAAAAGAAAGAAAGTTTAGAGTATGTTTCACATTTTTGATGCAAAATATTGTGCGGCATTCCGTCCATTAATTACGGTCTGTTTTGTATTGAACATAATTAACGAGAGCTTTTAAATTTGGGGCTTGTTTGCTAAAATTAAAAATTTGAAGTCCAAATTAGTAAAACTATAGATACATTCAAGGTGCATCAATAAATAAAAAACCATAGATTATCAAATGGTCAATAATGTCTTTCATTAGTCTTGAAGAGCTCATCTAGTATAACTAGTTAAGAAATAAGCATGTTCGAAAGCAACATATATCGTTTATTTATTAAAAAATATGGCGCACCAAAATTCCTAGTATGTGTTGATGATGATAAAGGCGAGGATCACCTGCCTCATTATCGTTGAGCTCCATGGGATACCTAACCAAGTACATCCCATGTACTTTAATGGCCGTAGGATAAAAGCTTTTTTTTTTTTTTTTTTTTTTAAGTAATCGGTCAAAATGGTCACTGAACTCTTTAAAGATAATGTTTTGGTCCTCTCCCCATTTTTTTAGTCAAGATGATCCTAAGACTCTTATTTTTTACCGTTATGGTCCTTTTCGACCAAATATGTTAATTTCTAACACAATGAAAGGATATTTTAGTAATTTATTAATATTAAATTAAAAAAATTAAAAAAACTCATAAAAATGAAATCTCTCTCTCTCTCTCGTCCCCCATGTGGGTTTCTGGCACCCATGATTTGGGTGTCAGCCTCCCGCATCGGCGAGCTCTCTGCCCCCCCCCCATCTGTGTCTTCCCCCCCTCCCGGGCGGTGATCTGGTCTTAGTTCGGCAGGCCCAGATCTCGGAACGCTGAACTCAAAATGCTGTGGGCGGGGAGCTGCAGGGGGGGGCAAACTCAGAGAGAGAGCCACCAAGAACCAGATCGGAGGCACCAAGAACTCAAAACACTGTGGGTCACCGGTACAGAATAGAGATTCAACGACGGGCAAAAACCGTCGTGTTAATACTTATACAACGGTTTTTAAACCGTTGTGGAATCCACAGTCGTGGTATGTTTTTGGATTCCACGACGGTTTATTGACCGTCGTGGTAGACAAGATAACACGACGGTCAAAGACCATCGTGGTACCCCCACTTACCACGACGGGCATTGACCCGTCGTGGTACCCAGAGATACCACGACGGGCATTTGCCCGTCGTGGTAGGATCGTGGGAACCAGAGGTACCACGACAGGCTTTTACCGTCGTGGTACTCGAGGTACCACGACGGGCTTTCACTGTCGTTTGTTTTCCATCAGATACAATCTTTCAAGCGATGACATGTTTCCAAACGAAGACGGGATACCTCCTTCAAGATCGTTTGATTCGAGATTAAGCAACTCAAGCTTCGCCAAAGAGCCGAGCTCCAAGGGAATGACTTCGGTTAATCTATTGTTTCCAATAACCATAACTTCAAGTTCTGAGCAGTGACTCAAATTAACAAGGATATTACCTTCGAACACGTTTTTAGTAAGATTGAGGTGTTGCAGTCGGAACAAACGACCGATTTGTGTCGGAATTTGGCCGGAGAAGCTGTTGTTCATGAGGTTTAGATGCCTTAGAAACGTGAGGTTTCCAACGTACGGTGATACGGTTCCTCGCAGGTTACGGCCTTTCAAGTCCAAGGATGTTATCCTTTGATGCCATTTGCTGCATGAAATTCCATGCCAGTTGCAGAAGTGAAGCGAGTCGTTCCACGAGCGCAGGACTCCGTTCGGATCGTTGGAAATTGATTCCTTGAATTTGAGCAGAGCAAACCTGTCAATTTCATTTCCTAGTGCACTGACGAAATCGCTAGCTGGCTGCAATATCAGGCTCATAGAGAGGAGAAGAATCAGACGTAGGAACATAGACCAAAAG
The DNA here is from genome assembly GCA_025413485.1 of Ficus microcarpa. Taxonomy (NCBI): domain Eukaryota; kingdom Viridiplantae; phylum Streptophyta; class Magnoliopsida; order Rosales; family Moraceae; genus Ficus; species Ficus microcarpa. The sequence goes on along the minus strand of CM046382.1, from coordinate 14,271,440 downwards.
GCGGACAAAGTAATCTGATTATTCTGAGTCTTCATTTTGGTGGTGGTGATGAAGAAGAAAGCTAATTCTTAAGTAATGTAGAGTAACCAGACAGGATAAGATGTTGAGATTCCAAGGAAAAATGAGAAAGTCAAGAAAGTCTATCTAAGACCGTCGTGGAATCAGGACGAGATACCACGACGGTCACAAAAAACCGTCGTGGAAGCTCAGAGCTACCACGACGGTCAACAAAGACCGTCGTGGAAGCTCGGAGCTACCACGACGGTCACACAAGACCGTCGTGGTAGCCCGGAGCTACCACGACGGTCACGCAAGACCGTCGTGGTAGCCCGGAGCTACCACGACGGTCACACAAGACCGTCGTGGTATCTCGGAGCTACCACGATGGGCACAAAGACTGTCGTGGTAGATCCGGGCTACCACGACGGTCTTTGTTGACCGTCGTGGTAGCCCCGAGCTTCCACGACGGTTTTCGTGTGCTTTTCGGCTCCGTGTTTTTTCCGAAATTACGATGACGGTTTTTTTAAAAACGGTCGTTGAATATCAGTCGTGATTTCCACATTTTCTAGTAGTGGGTTAGGAGCCATAGGTGGGGCGAACCCAGTAAGAAAGCCGCCAAGAACCAGATCCTGACTTTTGGGGTGGAGGGGACTCAGATCGCAACTTATGGGGCAGGGGGTGGGGTAAGTAAGAAGCCAAGAACCAAATCGACTTTTGGGAGGGAGGGGTTGCGAACCTAGATTTGAAGTGGGGGGGGAAGGGGGGCCAAGAACTAGATCAAACTTTGGGGTGGGGGGGTCGAGAACCCATATCGCGACTGTGGGGGGGGGGGTGATGGCCGGAGATGGTAGCTTTGGGGGACATGTCTGCAAAGTTAGATAGAGAGAAAGGGGTGCGGGGGGGGGGGGGGGAGAGACATTTTGGATATTGGGGGAATTTTATCTTTTTACTATAAAAAAAATCATTTCAGCAAGATTCCGTTAGAAATTTAAAAGAGTTTGACGAAAAAGACTATAATGGCCAAAAAAATAAAAATTTAGAGTCATCTCGACAAAAAAAAAAAAAAAAGGTATTAAACCGTTATCTTTAAAATAATTTATGGACTATTTAGGTCAATTACTCTTTTTTTTTCCGTAGTTTATTAAAGGATAAGTTGTTAGCTGACACACTTATAAAACGATGCTTATAACATATTCTATAAGATATTATGACATCCAAGTAATTCCAATGTAATATTTTTTGGTGATACTTACCTTTTGCACAAATTTCTGAATAGTATTACGTAATAAGATTTTAAATAAGAAGTTAAATGTAATTCAATTAGTTGTTAAAAATTTCTAAATAAAAAGTTATAACTTTCAGATATATCCACTCGTAGGATACAAGACCTTTATATAAAAATATTTACGAAAATTTTTTAGTGAACTTTTTTTGAATGAAATTCTCTCATAGCATTTCCTAAAAAAAAAAAAAAAACATGGGTTTAAGAATATTATCTAATGCTAATGTTCGTACGTGACTTTAATTATATAAAATGGAGAAAGTTTAAATCTTTCGTTATAAATAATTCACAGGATATGGATATATAAAGATTAAGAAACAATGTACTTTATAATAATGTTGTTGTTCTCGTATACTCAGTCAAAATTGTTAGGAAGTATATTAATTTCTAATTTTTTTTTTTATAAATACGATAGTTTTCAAATATTCATGATTTGGTATTTATTTTCCTAATCCGGCCAAAAATCTTCAGTTTTTCCTGCCCCACGGTTCCTTCTCTAGTTTCCTTTGAAATAATCCTCTTTTTAGGTCCTTTTGTGATGGAATATCTTTGTGAAAATTGCATAGTTTAAAATCTGAAATCGATTAAAATTGTTTCAAATCAAAAGAGTATAAAATAAATAGAAATTAATGAGAATTTATGAGTTTGAAACAACATGCTATCCTTTTTTCGGTTAGTATTAGGGTAAATTGCTCATTAAATTCTTAAATTTTTATATTTGTACAATTTTGATCTCTGATTTTTTTTTTTTTTTTTTTTGCAGTAAAAAATACATTTCAATTCAACATACAAAACTCCAATTCTAACCATTATTACAAATGGGCCCTAATTAAGTCTAAAATCATAATTAAAGGGTTTCTTTTTTAAAGGAAAACTATATCTCAAAATATTAATATGCCATATATATATATATATTTTTGCAATTATGTTAAATATCTTTGATAAAAACACAATTTACTTATGAAATATCTCTTGTGAAGGTATAATTTCCCTCCAAAAGAATTTAATTACAACTACCCTATAAATAAAGTTTATGTGATTAGAACGCGTTCAATTTCTATGTAACTTTTTTCTATTATAAAATATTGATAGTGAAACCATTTGTAGGAGTATAATGGGCAAAATTAAAATTAAGGACTAACATAAGACAATGTATGATTCCTAAACCATTTATAAAATTAAACTAAGAGCCTGTTTAGAACATCATTTAGAGATGACAAAATATCATTTGGATTTTAAAATCTCTCTCTAATTTATTTTCAAAAAACTCAAACTTTTTCATTTTAAATTAAAATGAGATGATTTTTATATCAAAATACTCATAACGATAGGAGAAATAAAATAAAATTCATTTTATATATTTTTTTTATAATAATTTAAATTTTTATATTATTTTTTTTATTAGATTATTTTTTAAAATTTTTTTCAGATACATATTTTCGATCTAACTTTTAAAACACCGTCTTCCTGTGTTTCTCAAACTGAGCCCTAATATTTGATGACGTTATGGTTTCTGAAAAATTGCATTTCGGCCCCACAGGTCATTTCGCCACGCCATCCACTCACACAAAACATGACTCCCAAAACACCCTCCGTCTGCCACCTCTCTCTCTCTCTCTCTCTTTCTCTCTCTCTCTCCGACACTTTGTCTCCAATCGCACGCACAATCTGCATTTGTCTCCTAAACCTTCCTCCTCTCCGCCTCTCGAAACCCTGTAATGTTTTCATTTCGATTCTCAATCCGATCGAAAATCCCTGCATTTTCACTTTTGTTCGTCATCTTTAACCTCGTTTCTAATTTTTCCCCATTTGTCCTCGTAAAGCGTGAAATCGAAGCTCGCATGCTCTCCTGATTCGAGATTGAGCTCTGGTTCCCGTACACCTGAGTAGTTTTTGGGTAAGCAAAGGCCTTTTTCCTCCTAATTTTGCTTGTGATTTCTTGCTTTGAGCTTGAATTTCCATTTTAATTCATGAGCCAACTCGTTAATATGCTTGCATTTTGCGATTGGGTTGGGTCAGTGTGGCTAGGGTTTCAGAAAGTTTAGGGCTTTTTTTCAAGTGTACAGTGAAGCTGACGAGTTTTTTTTTTTTTTTTTTATTTATTTGTTTGTTTGAATTAATGTATATATTAATTTGTATTTTTATTTTTTGGGTTGGAATCTATAATTAAAAGTTTTGCACTTTTAGTGTTTTCGCTTTTAATTTGAGCATGTAACCTTTTTTAGATTCAAAAGCAGGTTTTATTTATTTATTCATTTTTTTAAGAAAAGAAATTTTTCTAGGAAAATTTTGATTTTTTTCCTGGGTTCTGTTGTTCCTTGGACAGTTATTTTGCTATAGTTTTAAGTGGTACCAACTATAAGACTGCCTTTGCATACAATATAGCTTATTCACATTTGGCTTATTCATGAGCGGGTTTTGTTTTCAGTTTTTTCTTACTAACATCCAGTTAAATACCTATGGATAAATCGAATGATGTTCCCATCTGGCGTATTCACGCATACAATAGCTTAAATTCTTTTCGTTTATTTGTGGTTTTGTGCTGCAGTGACGGGATACTTAGAATGCAAGAAGTTGTGATTTCATTTAAGGATATAAGTGGCAAGGTAGCTTTGAATGAGCATGAGATGGAGAATGGAGTGGAGTGCTATGAGGTTATAAAAGCCCCTGAAACAGGAATGGTCTTCGACTCTCTGGATTCTCTTTATGAGTACTATAGACAGTTCGGTAGACAAGAAGGTTTTGGAGTTAAGAAGAAAACATCGCGTCCTTCGCCTTGTGGGAAATTGAAATTCATGTCTTTGTCATGCACCCGTGCAGGAAAGTCAGTATCTCATAAGCAAAATTACTTGACTCCAAATCCACTAACGAGAATCGAGTGCAAGGCTAGAGTTAATGCTACGATGTTTGAAGATGGAAAGTGTAAGATAAATTCTGTCGCACTTGAGCATAATCATGAACTCAGTCCTAGTAAGTCGCAATTTTATTCATGCAATAGGGATAAACTTATAGGCGTACGGAGAAAACTTGTGCCAAATAATGAGACAGTAATTGGTGTGAGGGGCACTCATCAAGCTCTTGAACTTGGAGGCAGTGATGATGTCAAATCAATAGAAAATGACTGCATGAGTTATTCAGAGAAAGGAAGTCGGCTTCAATTTAGGGTGGGAGATGCTAAAGCAATCCAAGACTATTTTCTTCGTATGCAAATCAAGAATTCAAATTTCTTCTATGTGGTGGAAATAGATGATGATGCTCGAATCAGTAATGTATTCTGGGCTGATGCAAGGAGTAGGGCAATGTATGAAGAATTTGGTGATGTAGTTTCATTCGACACGACATACTTGTCGAATAAATATGACTTGCCCTTAACTGCTTTCATTGGGATGAATCACCATGGGCAGCCAATCTTGCTTGGATGTGCATTGCTATCAAATGATGACTCTGCGACATTTATGTGGTTGTTTAAGACATGGCTGGCATGTATGTCTGGACGTGCCCCAACTGCGATAATCACAGATGAACACAAGTCTATGGCGAAAGCAATTGATGTTGTCTTCCCCAACACTAGACACCGTTGGTGTTTGTGGCAAGTAATGAAAAAGCTACTGGAGAGCCTAAAGGGTTACAAAACATGTGACCAAATAAAAGTAGCAATGCAAGATGCTATTTATGATTCTTTGACAAAGAAAGAATTTGAAGAGAGTTGGGAAAGAGTTGTCAAAGAATTCAATCTGTGTGATAATCCATGGCTAAGTAGCTTGTATGATGATAGACAGCGTTGGGTTCCAGCTTTTTTGAAAGATGCCTTTTGGGCTGGAATGTCAACAACACAACGCGATGAAAGTGTGACTCCTTTCTTTAATGGGCGTGTAAACTCGAAAACGACGTTAAAGCAATTTATTGAAGAGTATGACAAGGCATTGAGAAACAAGGTTGAGAAGGAACACCTTGCTGATTTTCAATGTTTTAGCACATGGATCCCCTGTGTAACCCTCTTTGAAGTAGAAAAACAGTTTCAAGTGGCTTATACTAATACAAAGTTCAAAGAATTCCAAAAGGAGTTGACCGGGAAGCTTTATTGTGAAGTCTCTTCTGTTGACGAGAAGGATGGAAAATTTGATGTTTCTGAGGTTGTGTTTGTCGGAGAAAAGCGTAAACAGATCCGTTTCAGCGTTCATTTCAATGCTGAAAATCGTGAAGTTCAATGCACTTGTGGATTGTTCGAGTTCAAAGGGATCCTATGCAAGCATTCAATCTCAGTTCTCATGAAAATGGAAATCATCAATGTTCCAGAAAAGTATATCCTACCAAGATGGAGGAAGGATTTAAAAAGATGTCACACGCGGGTTAAAGTTGGTTACTATGATGATTGGACCAGCAATCTTGAGGCACAACGATATGAGAAGCTACTCAAGAAGTTTGATGAAGCTGCAGACTGGGCTGTTTCTTCGGATGATAAAATGATGATGCTATGGAATTGGTTAGATGAGTTTCAAACAAGTAAAACAAAACCACTTGAGGGATGAATACTTCCTCTCTTGAGAGCAACTGCTATTGCTTGGTTTGGAAGTCTTGGTCACTTGTTCTGCATGAGCAACTGCTGAGAGTTGTGTAGTTCTCGATCACTTTTCTGGGACAGTCTGAATATGGATTCATTTTGTTTTCCTTGAATCAGAGTTGATAGATTCATCACTATCATGGTACTGGCTCGTGATTGGGATCAGTAATGCTGGTAATGTTTTTTAATTCAAACTTCTAGATGCCTTACGTTTTCAATTAGTTAAACTGAAACTTACTCGTATTTCTGATTTGAAATTTTGACAGTTGCTTCATAGATTTATCTGACGGATAGTCCAGGATCGTGGGGAGTGGCAAGGCAGTTGCGAATCAAGAGCCTGGCAAGGAGCTTGTGGCTGTATATACTGTTTTACTCAATTAGGTTTTAGGAGTTCTTGTTTTGGTGCTCCGTTACAGATCTAGGTGTATTAACATGACGGGCATTTTAAGTTGAATTGAAGTCTGTTTTCCATTGTCAGAACCAAGCTTTTTAATTCCGAAAGACTGTTGACTTTTGGTTGCATGTTGCATATGGCTACTATCAGTCACATCCGCCGTACATAAACCCTGCAACGTTGTTAACATGACGTTGTTAACATGATCGTACCATGTATATCAATGCAATGGTGCCTTTTGACGTTTGGAGTCCTCAGAGTCTTTTTTGCTTTCGTGTATTATCCGGCTGCCATCTTCTTCATGGTCTACTCTCTCCTTTATCCTTTTATGCTCTCCAATATCCTGTTAGCCTTTTGCGATGCCTGTCTTATTACTTGATGTTAAATAAAAAAAAGTTATTCAGTAAAGGTAGCTTCATCCGTAGGGCTTTTCGTCGTCTATCTTTTTGCTTCTGTTTTTCCTGGTCATTTTCTGTCGTAGGGTGTAAACATCAGGAATTGCTCTTTGTATCATCCGGCAACTCCATCGATGACAAGGTCTCATGGGTTTTGGTTGGGGCTTCAACCCATAGAGAATGGGGTGGCTCTCAAATCTCTCAGTGATCTACGACTATGAAACAAATGAAGGCAACACCTATTGTGCATTAGAATCAGACTATGGGAAGGATACGCAATGAGGCTGTCACTTGGCTGCCAAATTTGCCACATCCGATATTTCAATGTAAGTAACAATTTTCAGAAAAATTTTTTTCCTTTGGAATTTGGTTTTGCTTGCACTTTCGAAGGGAAAAGGTTTCTGCTCTCTTGTTTTCTCTTTTGCTCCGCTCTTGGATGAATATATTTTTGTTCTTCTTTATCAGAGGAATTTGATCTCACTACCGAGCATTATTTGGTGTCCAATTTTTTGTCATGCTATTCTTGCAATGTCTCTGTTTCCTGTTGGGAGGCTTCTTAGGTTAGACTTACTTCCACTCCAAATAATATTACGAATTATACCAAATTTATATTAGAAACTCTAGTGATTTCTTGGATCAAAATCAAATGAATTAGATATTCAATGTTCACGTGATACAAATGACCTCAAGATTTGGAAGTCTCAAGATTCATCTCTGAAGCAAAATTGGGAAAGAAAGGTTGAAGGAAGTGACGTTTTCTAAATTTTTAAGGTCTGGAGAGTTTTTCTCTGCGTCATATCTGACGACATGTTACACTAGTGTAACGTTTTTCCTAGTTTTGTCTTCTGCCCGAAGGAGAAAAAGAAAAGCATTGAAGACACTGTTAGTTTTTTTTATTGTCAAATTTCAAGAATAAGCTCCCATTTGGTACACCGATTTAGATCAATATATATATATATATATATATATTTTTGGTAACCTTTGTTCCAAACTGCACGTTTAGTCATATGCATAACAAAAGGCACCTTTATTTTTAAAAAGAATTCAACAGAAATCAGAAAGAAAGGAGTGATTGCTAAGAAGTACCATGGACGGAAACAGTTCAGAGCTATGTTTTCCTCTTTCTGACACGGAGGAAAAGTAGGATTTGGTGACATATTCATTGGTTATAATAGCCGCCCCCACCCCCCTCTTTTTTTTTTTTTCTTTCTTTTTGATAATTTATTCGAAACATTGTCAGCTGTTTAATGATTTATTAACAGTCCTAAAAATGATTAAAACAGGGCCTAATAGATGGGGACTAATTCTATATGCAAGAATGTCATAAATTTGACACCTTATATTTATGTCTACGATAACATTAAAGTTATAATCTTGTTATTTCATAATATTAAAATTATCAATTTTATTGTTAGAGTGGACAAAATTACAAGGATTATCAAAACATGACTCTACTAAATTTTCTAAAAATAAAAAATAAAAATTGAGGGAGACCGCTAGGCGTTGGACCAGTCAAATTTAGAAGATTTTACAAATAGCAAATATTCAGGTCAATATAAAAAAGACTGATTTTATAATCTAAAACGTGAAAAATCATTGTATTAATTACTATGTAAGTATGCTATTTCTAAGATGGTTTAACCTAATTACTATATATGTATATATTTTTAACTAAAAGCTGCTATATTTCAAGTACCTTTTTAAACAGTCTCTCAAAGCAAACAACCGGCGCTTGGCCCTACTCTCAAAACATGTCTCATGTTCCTTTTTATGTCGACCTTTTTTCAATTTTTCAATCTTAGTTTAGATATGACAATTTAACTAAACCAACATTTCAAATAGTTCTCGGCCTTAGTTCAAAAATAGCTTCATGTTGTGCCATGTCAATCCAAAAAATTAACGTCAGGTTATCATGTTCGATGTACAACCCGACCCAATTGACATTTCAAAATTCGATTTTGAATCGTCATATTTGCACGTCCTAAGGTAGACTCGCTTTGAACTTTAAGGAATTGATTTAAGGACAGAACTTTCCAACCCTTTTTAGACTCGTTAGTGTGGGAACTTTGAGGAATTGATTTAGGACGTAAGTTTCAAACTATTTTTGAAATCGCAAGTGTGAGATTTGAAGTTTATACCTCATGATTAAGTCAAATGTAAAATTACTACCAACTTACAACCTCAACAAAATATATATATATATATATATATATTTTTTTTGTCCTGTTCAGAGCACTTCGTTTGACCAAGGCGTAATTACCACATCTTCAAATTTAAAATGGATATTGACAGGGAATGAAGTGTGAATATCACATTTTAAAACTCAAGAAGCAAACTGATGCAAGAGTGCAAAATTCTAAAAACTTCAAAAATTAACTCTAAACTTCAACTTCACAGGTAGTACATGTTACGGAAACATTAGATCTACTCAAAATCACATCTTAAAAAAAATATGCTCAAACATTTTTGATGCAAATCCAACAGTCCGAAGCCAAACCTACCAACAGGATATGATACCTTGAAAAATGCCGTCCTCACAAAACAAGTACTTCCAAACTTGATGAAGAAACAAGCAAATGCAATCAAGCTCTTACGAGATCCACACAGGCCATTCTGGTTATCAATCAAAAAGGACTAAGATTCGAAAAAAATGTCGCTTCATAAACAGTGCGAGTAAATCAAGAAGAGTTTTTTTTTCCCCCCTAGAAAACTAGGGCATAGAAAGGAAAGTGAAAAACAAAAGAAAATAAAAATGAGCAGAGCAACAATAAGTGTTGTGGCCTCCTTAAGTCACCAGTGTATTAAAAGAAACAATGTCCTCGGGGATGGAGAGCGATTATACAGTAAGTATACATTTTGGTTCTTCACTTCTCCCAGGGGCCACAAGAGCTAGCCACTATGTTTTCCAACAAATTCGACCTCCTTACTTTCAACATAAAATGTATAATTTTAACAGAGAAACAGTGTACAGAATAACCATAACCGATGAGGGAAGAAAAGTAGCCGCACATCAAGAAATCATATGGCTGCAAATCAAACTTCGAGTTTGCCATAACTACTTGGGATTGCAGAAGAGAACTTGCAGCAATTTGCGTTTACCCTTGACAAAAGATACCCCCCACCATCTCTCCCTCGTTAAAAACATGAAAATCACACCCAACAGAGAAATGGAGAAAAAGAGACCGCTGTCAGATTTATGAGGTGAATTCAAAAGGCTGAGGCGGCTGAGGTTCCTCGTCAACTGCCATTGCAGAAGCAGAACCCTGCTGTGCTGCTGCTGATCCACCTGCTGGTGATGCCGTAGATGAGGGTGTATCCGTGAGTGAGAGCACCTCAGGTTCAGTAGGCTGCAAGTCTCTAAGAAGAACAAAGCCCGAAGGAGCTAGCTTCACTGGAACATATCTGCTTTCTTCCAGGAACTTGATGAACTTCTCTTGGGCAGGAACAACCCTGGCTGGATTAGTTAGAATCTCAAATGAAGGCTCAGGCTCTGATTTTTTCTCTAGTGGGGTACTATCAACCTGCAGAGTGAAAAATTGAATCAGGGTCGAGAACATAGTTACGAAATTTATCACGTACAGAAAGAATGTAAATATCATGGTACTTTACTATGACCTTCTAACGAGGAAATTGGCATACACTCCTTTTTAAAAAACAATATGACAATATTTAATGGTTAACCTATAGAAACCTCTAAAATGCAACAAAGATACTGAGTATTGAAGACACATTTAATCTGTTTATGAAGCACGAGAAAGCCGCAACAAGTTTCTTACCTGCATGGAGTCACCATCTTTATCAACTGATGATTTGCCTTTTCCAGTATTTGTACCAGCTGATGAAGAATCTGCACCAGCTGCCTTCTCAGCATTTGCCTTCTGCTCTGCTTCTTTCTTAGCCCTAGCCTTGGCCTTTACTGATGTTGACAGAACCGCAGTAGGAAGTTTTACCGCCGATGTGGTGGTTGGAACCGTAGTTGGTTTAGGGTATTCAAAAAGCGAAGGTTTGGCATGTGATAGGAACTCAAACCTAGGAACCTTCAAGTCATAGTTCAGTCCAATAAAGGCTGTAGGCGAGAAAGCCAAGCTCACAAAATAGATAAGCGGATACCAATACCAAAACTGGCTGAAAACAGCAAGACCCACAACTGCAGTTATCTTATCATGCTTTGTCTTAGAAAGCAACCTTATAGTGACATTCCTTCCACCAGCATCAAGAATTCCAGAGGCCAAGATGGCTCCCATCTTGCTCATCGTGTCCTCGTGCTTATCAAGAATTATTTTCTCCAACTGTCGTCTACATCACCGGAAAATCACAAAGCGTGATTAAAAGTTACCATAAAACAATAAAATATATAATCTTGAAACTTTAGAATATCAACAATCATAGTAATACCTGAATGTTCCGACACGAGAATCACTGGCTTCACTGATCTGAACCATACCATAGCCATTGCAATGAGGGCACCTTGCCGCACAAAATCAACGACGTCTAATGTCAGAGGCTCTAACAAGGATATTGCTTCACTTAGCCCGGTACCAGCACAAGAGATGCCCACTGCAAGAGCCGCACCATATCGAACATGTGGGTTGTAAGACTCGGATAACAGGGAGACAATTCGAGGTGTCTACAGTTCACAAAGAAAGCAAAATGAGATCAACCAATTTATCAGAACACCAAAGAAAAAACACAATAATACTGCCTGCAAAACACTCGGTCACATGCACGGAACACCGACCAGACATTCATTAGATACCAGACATTGCGAAGAAGAAGGACAGCAGGATCAGAAAAACATACGCGGAGAAACATGAGAACCAACCAGCTCTTGGTCAGGTAAAAAATTTTGGGAAGGACATTATGCAAGATTGAAATTTTATGTGACAAGCAGAAAGAGGAAAATTGATAATGTCACAGGACTGAAAGGAGAAGAGAGTGCACAAACCTGCTCCGGCTCGGAATACAAGACAAACCCAAGTGCCAGAACAGCAGTCCTCCTGACGTCATCACTCACGTCTGATACAGCAAAGTGGAGTAACTGGCGGATGGCCTTGTTGTTCGCTGTTCCACTATAGGCCAATGCCAATGCATACATGCCACCATAACGTAGTATAGGATCTTGGTCCCGCGTCATCTGCTCAATTAAAGTGTCTGCTTCTTCTTCTCTTCCATAAACTGTAAGGGCAATTCCCAATGCTAATCCCCTGTAACACAATACCCATTTTAACAGGAACGGAAGACCAAAGCTCTAAAATAATTAAAACCCAAATTACAAAACCACTTTTACCTAATGATCTTCTCATGTTGTGTCTCGTGTGCATAAGCAAGCATCTCACTAGCCTTCTCACTGGCCGTTCCAACCATTAGTAAGCCCATACTGACACCAGCAGCTTCACCAGCAACAGCACTGTCAGTGTAAAGCACACTTTTGATGTCATCATAGATGTCCTCATCAGCAGTTCCCAAGGCCGCCAAACCAAGACCCAAGCATGCACCATGCTGAATAACCTGTGAATTAAAATAGACTTGTGACAATTAGATGATAAAGTAATATACTTGAGTTTAATATATGGAATCCGATTAATTAGTAATCACCTCAACATTGGTACTTCGTAGGCTATCACGAAGGAATTGCTTGATGCCCTCACCATGGTTAGCATGAATGAGACCCAGAGCATAGAGAGCACCGCCTTCTGAGTAAGGACTGCCACCACCTCCAGCCCCACCTTGAGGCAAGTAAGGTGCCATTAGTGACCTTCCCTGCTGCAAGTGGCCTCTGTGAATAACACCTAGCCCTGCCGTGGCACTAAATTTAGCCCAATTTGTGGCTCTGCTTAGCCAGTCCTGACAAATTGAAGGATTAAACAATATACGTAATTCCACAAACAAATAACAAATAACATCAGAGGGGACAAAATGCGAGAACGGTGACAAGTCAACTTACCAGGTTCTCTCTGAGAAATGTGTCCACGGTAGTTCCAGCATGCATAATAGCATTAGCATAAATTGTGGCACTGTGGCATACGCTATTTCTCATCTCAACAGACTGCTTTATGGTCTTTAATATAAGTAGATCCGATCTACATGTAAATCATGGCCAAAAAAAATGAAGACACCATTCAATACCCCTCCTTGGGAACCAAAATGCATTTAATAAACTAAGCAACTTGATGAGAACATCAAGGCAGCAAGGAGTACTCCCGAACCAATTCAAGTTCCAATTGGTCCGGTGACGAGAACTCAAACTAAAAGATTCAAAGAAGAGCTAAATCACTTAGTCAGGAGAGTTTTAAAACAAGAAGACAGGGGAGTTCTCATCACCGGACCAATTAGAACTTGAATTGGTTCGGGAGTACTCCTTGCAGCCTTGATGTCCTCATCACAACTTAAAAAGAATAATAGGAAAAGAATGCCTCACTTGTTGTGACTGTACAAAAATTGTAAAGTCAACTTTATTGATGTCTCTCCAGACAAAATTCCCTTGATTTTTGTCAGCCTCTCAGCATATGACACTTCACTAGGATCTGCTTCTTGCGATCTCACCACTGCACTAGGCTCTGCTTCACGTGAACTTTCCTCAGTCATTTGAACATCCGCCGGAGCAGAATTTTCATTCTGTGCAGAATCTGCCTCACTGGATTTTGGCTGCTCTGACTCCGTAGGATGAGCTTTCGGAGCTGGAAGGCGATCTCTCACACTTAAGAGAAAAGCTTGATGCTCATTCTCTACAAGATCAAAGGCTATTTGAAAAGCCAGGAGGGCATCATCCTTGTTCTCAGAACGAAGAAGTTTTTCCAGTATGCTTGCAACACCCTCAGGCTCATCCAAGAACATAAGACACTGGCAAATGCTCAAGTAGTCTGGAGAAGGCAGCTTTTGATATACTTTGACAAGAAGGCGAAGCACCTGACAGAACAGAAAATATAAAACCATGTAATCAATCTCCTTAGAAGAAGCAAAGCTACACAGCACAATAGCATTTAAGCAAAAATCATAAAACTGAGACAAAAGAGCAACCAAAATCCCTCAAAATGTCAAGTTTCCCTTCATAATTCAGTTTTAACCAATTAGAAAAATATTCCAGTATGCGAACACACTTGGATAATGTAACAGTTTATTTTAAAGCAGGCAATTAAAAGTTTAAAACTAAGTTGTATGGATAATATAACACCAAAATATCCAACAACCAAAACATAATTAGCCAGTGTTAAAAAGAAAAAAAAAAATATATATATATATATATATGGCTACAACGATAAACAAATGAATGCATAACAAATGAGATAGAAAGACAAAGATTTGTATAGTTACCTCACGTCTATATTCACGGAGATTCACAAAGGAATGAGAGACGTTAATGCAATATGATAGAGTTCCATGAACATTATCACTCTTTGTGATAGCTTCCTCAAGTTTATCCAATCTTCGACATTCAATTGCAATTCCCATAGCTTGTTGATATTTTCCATCAATGATGCACCTAAATTGAAAAAAACAATTGGTAAGAAAAGATAATAACTGAGGTACGAGAGGAAAGCAAAGGAGCATTAATCTACATACTTATTCAGCATTCTCTCCACAATTGCCTCCAACCTAGGGTCCACCTTTGTTGCTTCATCACTGGATTCCGCTGCCTTAGATCTAAGGCTGGCATACTCATCTATAGCTTTGGCTGAGGAAGAGAATAAAACAACCATGATGTCAAATAAGTAAAGTACAACTTTAAGCATCTTCAACAAAAAAACTAAGTAGACCTTTCGTTTTAGTAAACCTTCTCCCTTGCTTCTTTCGCAGTTGATAGGAGAAAAATGTAAAAGAAGTTTTACCGCCGAAGAGCAGACAAATTACATCTCACGTATCAAAGAAAATTCTTAGCAAGAAGAGTATGAACATAATATAAGTCCTAAGATCAGAAAAAAAATTCTCCCTTGCCACTTTCACAGGTTACAGAACTCAAGTGCAAAAGAAGTCACACCACCAATGAGCAGAGCAGACGTACTATTTCTCAATCTCATTATTGACGTATAGAAGCTATCAGAAAAATTCTTACCAAGAAGGGTATGAACATAATCAGAATCCTCTGAGACATCAAATAAGGAACCAGCTCCAAGGGCATACGACAACGAGTCATTAAGTTCACCCAAGTAATAGAAAACCTGAGCCAGGGAAAGAGCAAAGGATCCAATAAGTATAGGATCAAGGTAGCAAAACACTATGCAAACAGTATTAAGATGCATGAATGACCAAAGGATGAACACGATCAAACAAAATACCGGTTTTTGTTATTCAAAAAACAAAAAACATTTCATCTTGCTAAAAGAAGTAATATTACTAGTTGGGAAAAAAAAAATAGGGGGAAGGGATAGCCCTGGAGTTGTTTTTAACCTTTGACACAAGTAGTGCAGCAAGTTGTCGTTGATGCTGATCAAATTCTTCATCCTCATACAAACTCTCTCTGTATAAAAATATAAAATCAATTTTCTTTTCTCGAACAAAGTAAATGATTATAAGAATTGAGTTTCAAAAATTAGTATCTCCGATTCCACCATCATTTCATAATTTTAACTTAGAAACATCATAGCTTAAAGGCTAACGTGAGTAACATTTACAAGTCGTATTGTACACAAACTGGTGATTACCAACAGAACGACAAGTTATCAACTTCCTTTTCACGGGACAACATGAAGGGATATTCAGAGTGATTGTAGGAGCTCATAGGCACTACACATCATTTATGTCAGGTTAACCCCTAAAAGGAAAGGAGAAAAGTAGATAAATCAATATGGGCTTTGAGGGAAAAAAACAACAATTCCGCCATCCTCCATCGCCACTTACAATTTTCGAGTGAAACCACGCACTAAAATGAAAACCCGGAATCAATTTGATCAAAAATAGAAAAATGGTGAGAGATCTCAACATTTTGTGTCCCAATTCTACAGCTTCCAATTCACAATGTCTATATACACAGAAACATATAGCATTGAGGTAATTATATTCGAATCACATCACATTTGTGGTCTCCTAATTGTCAACAAGTTTGCCGCAACGACAATTAAATTAAAATTCAAGTGAAAATTTCCTCCGAAACCCTAATATCCTACACAACAACATCAATTTCAACAGAAAACCACAGCTCCGGACAGAACAAATCCCCAATTTCTAGAACCAAACCATAAGTCTTAAGAATTCTAAAAGAATCCCCCTAGTAAATGAAACGACTTTGTTTTAGCTCTCCCCATCTTTTGAATCAGACCCCAAAACCCGCATTGCCAAACCCCAAACCCCAATCCCCAATCCCCAATCTTCCGTAACTTTCCCTCAGTTTCCCGGCGAACAAACAGATCACGAACGACAAGACCCCAAATTCCATCATGGAAACTAAAGGAAACAGCTTTGCAGTAAGAGAGAGAGACAGAGACAGAGAGAGGAGAGAGAAAGTACATGACGGGAACGCTGGTGGAGATCTCGGGCCAGAAGTTGTCGACCAAGTTGTTGAGGTTGGAGAGGGCGTGGAGCTTCAGCAAGGGATGGGTCTCGTTGAGCATGGCCAAGAGGCCACCGGCCGAGCTCACCATGGTCGCCGCCATAACCGCAAGCTTCACTCGGATTGATGGAAAATCACCTAGGGTTTTGCCGATTCGGAAAGGGGATTTCTAGGGTTGGACGGTTTTTGCAGAGTGAAGGAGATTCGAAAACCTAAAAAGTATCAGAGGAGAGAGAGAGTGAAGAGAGAGAGAGAGAGAGAGAGAGAGAGAGTGATTAGGGACTCGGAACTCGGGCGATTCTTTTTCCAAAGTGTTGGGTTTTCTTTGTTGAAAAAAAAAAAAAAAAAAAAAAAAAGAGTTTAACTTACCCAACAAGTCAAAAAACAAAATAAATATATCAAAAAATATATACCCAACGGATGTCGTTTTTCGAATGCATGAACGACAGAGATTTTTAATTTGAAACGACCTGTAGTTTTATCTTAAGAGATTTAAACGACAACCAAAACTAGAACATAGACGACATGTCGTTTTACTACTTAAACGACAGAAAATTTTGTAACAAAAAGCTACTCGTAGGTAAACAAAAGGGTAAGGTCTGTTTGGGAGGGAGCATTTTGAAAATGGTTTTACTTTAAGTATGAAATAACAAAGATTTTAAAAATGCTATTGAGATATTTTTCCTAATTTGTGGTTGATTGTGTTTATGCAAAAATTGGTTTGCGTGTAAGAAAAAGTGAAATCATTTGAATATGTTGTTGAAATATTTATTAAGGGTATATAAGTTATCGAAAATGAGATAAAAATGAGACTTCAACTATTTCTATCTCCTAAACAAAAACTACTATCTTTATTATTATTATTATTATTTTTCTCGCTTTCGTTTTCGAAGCATTTGTTACCCAAACTCGATTTTTATAAAATGTTTTAGAATATCATCATCAAATTGAATATATGAATTTAATGTAAGAATATATATTTTGATAATTTTGTTAAAGTAACATTTAAATAGCATCAAGTTTTAAAAATAAATATGATATGGATTTCTAAAAAATAATTTGGATTTAGTTTAGAATTGTAAAATCACTTGAATGTTTCACTAGCATCTAAAACACATATTACATTGAGATAGTGATTCAAACAAGAGATAAATTTTAAAGGTGCACAATCAATTTTAAAATTGAAGCATCAAAATTATTTAAAATTTTTTTTTATTGTCATTAGGAATTGAATTCAGAATCCATAACATTGGACCACTATTCTGAGCCCCCATTTGGTTATCCCACTCCCACGATTTTTTTTTTTTTTTTTGTCTTTTCTTAAAAAGTAATTTTTTTCTTCCAAATAAATCAATTTTACTATTCACATTCACAAATTTCTTTTAAAAACTCAAATTATAAATGCTCATAATTTTTTTTATTTCAAATTAAAAATAAAAATAAATTTTTTTAATTGCATCAAATGACTAGAGGAAAGAAATAAGATTCATATTATATTTTTTTTTTCACAACAAGTTTTTAGATTTTATGATTTTTAAACTACAAATAGTTCATTTTTAACAAAATACATAACTTCAAACATTTACTTTTCCGATGAAAACAGTTTTAAAGCTTACATGCAACTGTACACGCTATAGGGGAAAAAAATCCATCAAGTTGTTAGATTGTTTATAATAAACCCATTTATGAACCATTATTACCAAATACAACATGAATTTAATATATCATTCAGAAGGAGAGAAAAAAAAACACAAATCTAAGCACATTCATTATTAAAAAAAAAAAACACATATTGAAATTATCACAAATATTGATTACATAACGTTGATAATCTCTTACCCATATTTAGATTCTCTTACCTATAGGGGTGGCAATACGGGTCGCGACACAATAACACAAATCGAAAACGACACGAATTTCGCGGGTTCGGGGTTGAGAGAAATAGGGGACGGGTCGATTTCGGGTGACCTGAAATCGACACGGAAATTCACGAGTCGTGTTCGGGTTGGAATTCATGGGTCGTGCCTGTCCAACCCAAACACGACCCGTGAATTTTCGTGTCATTTTCGTGTCAATTTTAATTTCGGGTCCAACCCGAGTTTAACCCAGGTCCAACTCCAACCCTAACATGCTTAAAAGTTAAATCCTAAATGAGTTCGAAAATGTTCAAAAAGGAAAAAAAAATTAAACCCCAAAACTTTTGCCTCCCTTTCCCTCAGACCTCAGTCGGTCCCTTACCTTGTTGCCGAGCCCTTGCCTGCCCTCTGCTCTCTCGTCTCAGTCTTTTCCCTGAGCCTCTGGCCGTCTGGCGTCTGCCACTTAAAGAAGCAGATCTCCCTGCGGTGGCGCAGCCTGCCTGCCTCTGCCTGCCCTCTGTTCTCTCGTCTCGGTCTCTCCCCTGAGCCTCTGGCCGTCTGGCGTCTACCACTTAAAGAAGCAGATCTCTCTGTGGTGGCGCGGCATGCCTGCCTCTGCCGAGTCAGCCATCTCCCCTCCGGCCAAATCTGCCTGCCGGCTGCCCCTGAGTCCCCTCTAGCAGTCTGGCGTCTACCACCTAAAGAAGTAGATCTCCCTGCGGCGACACAGCCTGCCTGCCTCTACCGAGTCAGCCCTCTCCCCTCCGGCTAGATCTGCCTGCCGGCTGCCCCTGTGGCCTTTGAAAGCAGTTTGTTGAGTCTAGTGTTCAACACTTCAACTTTTTGAGTTTTCAGGCCACGGATTTTAGTTTCCAGCAGTTTCGAAGGTAATAAATTTGAATAATAATGAAAGAAAATCTTCCTTTGTATGTTGCTACTTGCTATAGTCCCGAGTATTCTACACATGTATGTTGCTACTTCCTTTGTTCGAATGTTCTATTGGTAATCTTACAAATTGTTATTTTCTTATTTTTGTATTATTTTTCCTTAGCTATACATTATCTCTTGAGCCAAGTCATGCATGCAATAAAATAGAAGAAAACGACGTAACAAAAAATAAAAGCTTTCGAAACATCACTTCCAACTGTGGTGTAAGTTTTAATTTGTTATGAGAATCTGAGCTTCAAAGTCAATTAATGTTAAATTCCTTATGTACTTGTGAATGTAGCTAAGAGTACTTTTAAGAATGAGATGAAAAGAGTGTGTCTAGAATTGTTTGAGTGATAAACTATGATAATGTTTCAAAGCAATCAAGTGTTGGTTCTGTTGATCTTCTCTGATTACTTGATCAATTTTGCATTCTATAGATCATATAGTCTTTTTTATTATAATTGTTATTATTTTGCCTCATGAAATGTTTCATCTGATCAGTTTCCTAGTAGTGCATGTAGATATATTACAGTTTTTAACATGTGAAATTCAATTTCATAGCACCACGCCTTTTGTTCATTATCATGGTTTTCGAGTCCCGCTCCTGCTTAGCTGCTATGAATATGTAAGAATCTCTTTATCAGTTTTCATTTGCTTTAACTGGTGTTTGTGTTGTTAAGATCTGGATTGCTGTTTCCTTACTTTTGTTTAGTTCCTTTTCTCTTATATATGTTGGTTTAAATTGCCAAGAGTAGGAATTTTGCTGTATTTGTCAGCATATTTCTAGAAAACAGTTTGCCCATAGTGGACTTTTCTTATGTATTTTTTTTTTTTAATTTATAGATGGACCATGTTGATCTTGAGGCGCAAAATGAGAATATTGATTTAGAGAAAGTAATTGATGTGGACATTGAGCTTGACAAAGATGTCATCGAACTTGAGGGTAGTGATCTCACTAAACCATTAAAAAAGAAAAGGTTGAAGTCAAAAGTTTGGGAATTCTTCGACGTTCTTCCTCTTGGTCCAGATAAGAAATTGAAGAGTGCTTGCAAGAAATGTGGATAACAATATCTTGCTTCTAGCAAGTACGGGACAGGTAATATGTTAAAGCATATTAAAACTTGTCCAAGAACTGAAACTAGAGACATTGGTCAAATGCTTATTACTCGTGAATCTAGTTCGTTGTCTTTTGGCTCTGGTCAATTTGATTATGAAAAATGACGTGAATTGATAACTACTTGCATCATTCTACATGATTTGCCATTTCAATTTGTTGAGTACAAGGGCGTAAGGGTAATGCTTCAATATTTGTTGCCTATCGTGGAATTAGTGTCTAGAAATACTGCTAAAGCTGACATTCTTAAGTTGTATAAAAGGAAGAAAGTAAAAGTGAGAAATATGTTACAAGCATGTCCTGGAAGAATAAGTTTGACATCTAATTTGTGAACTTCTTTGACTATCGATGGATATTTGTGCTTGACTGCTCATTATATTGATAAAAATTGGAAGTTGCATAAAAAGATACTGAATTTTTGCTTTATACCACCTCCACACACTGGTATAGCACTATCTAAGAAGATCTTTTCCTTGTTGAGTGAGTGGGGAATTGAGGAAAAGATTTTCAGTATTACTTTAGACAATGCTGCTTCTAATGATGTCTCTATGGATGCATTACAACTTCAATTGAACTTGCATGGTTTGTTGCCTTGCAATGGTGAATTCTTTCATTTGAGATGTTGTGCACATATACTTAATCTAATTGTGCAAAATGATTTGAAAAGTATTGATAAGGCAGTTGGGAAGATTCAGGATAACGTCAAATATGTTAAAGGGTCGCAACAAAGGAAGCAAAAGTTTTTAGAATGTGTTAAGTTGGTCTCAATGGGTAACACGAGAGGCTTGTCCCAAGATGTGATTACTCGGTGGAATTCAACTTACCTCATGCTTGAAAGTGCCATCTTTTACCAGCGTGCTTTTCAACACTTGGAATTGAGTGATTCGAATTATAAGCATTGTCTCTCAACCGAGGAGTGGGAAAGAGTTCATAAAATTTGGAAATTTCTGAAAAGGTTTTACAAAGCAACACTTCTATTTTCTAGCATCAAATATCCGACATCCAATTTATACGTTCCAACAATTTTTGATTGTTACATCACTTTAAAAGCTACTATGGAATCAGGGGATGAGTACTTACACTATATGGCCTTGGATATGTGGAGTAAATTTCAGAAATATTGGTCAGAATTTAGCCCCATCCTCGGGATAGCACTTGTATTGGATCCTTGGTATAAGCTGGAGTTTGTTACTTTCTGTTATGACAAAACTTATGGGAAAAACTCTTCTAAGTTGTGCTTATTACGTACAAAGTTGGAGGCCCTTTTTGAACAATACAAGTTGAAACTTGTTGAAAGTGCGAATGTCACTCCACCCCCTAATAAAAAAAAGGACAACGGTAAAGCAATGCAAATAATGGATGTGGATGAATTTGATCTTCTTAAGGTAATATTTCATTTCCTTTGTTTATTTATTTATTTTTACTAACTAATAATTTTTATAAACTAATGCTTGTTATTTGTTGTGTAGGAATTTGATGATGTCTCCTCTAATTCTTTTTCTGGTACAAATAGTAAATCGGAGTTGAAACTTTTTTTGGATGAGCCCAGAATGAGAAGGAGTGATGATTAAGACATCCTTTCTTATTGGAAGACAAATCAATCTCGCTACCCCATACTTGCTGTAATTGCTCGAGACATTTTGAGCATTCCTATATCAACAGTTGCTTCAGAAGCTGCATTTAGTGTTGGTGGTCGTGTACTTAACCAGTTTCGCAGCTCTCTTAAGCCTGACACTGTTGAGACAATTATATGCTCAAGAGATTGATTGTTTGGGAGTGAACGTAAATTTTCTCAAGTTCTCTATTATTACTTAGCATTGTTAAATTAATCTCATAATCATAAATATTTTTCAATCCTTCTCTTGTAGTTGGAATCAAAACAGTTGACCAAGATACGAATGATGTCATTCAAAATGTTGTGAATCTCAACATTGATGAGGAGAAACCAGTTGACCAAGATTCTAATTTTGGATGTGTCTGAGTTGTACTTGTTGTGTTTGGATTTTGTTAAGGTTAGTGCGACTATTTATTTAGTTATATTTGTCTACTAGAACTCGGTATTTTATTGGTGTTATGTTGTTTGAATTTAGACTTTTTTATGCTTGTATTTGGATTTGTGGACTTTATTAAGTTGTTTGTAATAGGACTTTGCCTAACTATGATTCTGAACTTTGCACTTGAGTTGGAAGTTTAGTTTTATGATTTTCTATTTGAAAACAATTCTTAAAAACTTATTGTTTTGTCAATGGTATGTGTTTGTTGAAGGTAAATTATTATTCTTCTAGGTTTTTTATGAATTTGGGATATAATTTGCTTAAATTGAATTGGTTTTTGTGTGAAATTCAAATTAATTGCAGGTTCAATTTGGGTCCAATTCGTGTTGCGGGTTCAAATCGGGTCGAATTCATGTCGCGGGTCAATTTTGTGTCGCGGGTGAAATTCGTGTCGCGGGTCAAATTCGGGTAGATTTGGTATCGCGAGTTGATTTCGTATCGCGGGTTGATTTCGTTTTGCGGGTTGAGTTCGCGTTGCGGGTTTGAATTTCGTGTCACGGGTCAGGTTCAGTTCGTGTTGTGTCAATCCGTTACGGGTTCGTGTCACAGTTTCGAGTCGGTTTCGGGTCACGGGTCGTGTTCGGGTCCGGAGAAAAAAATTTCGACACGACACGAACCCGACACGTGACACGAATTGCCACCCCTACTTACCTATACATATATATTTTATTTGAAAGCTTCTAGTCATGCCTCTTTGATTATTATGTGAGAGTCATATCAGCGGCAAGAGATGATTACAATATCTTTACATTATTTTTATTTTTTTTGTTATTGTTATTGTTTTTATTTTTGTTTGTCTATTCTGCATAACTAGTGTTAAAAAAAAGAGTAGTATTAGGAATGTCAATTTTAATCTTAAAGTTGAATATTAATCCATGTGTCATATTTTTATTAGTAGATACAATTATTTAATGTATTAATACTTTAAACACTTATCAATAAAAAGCGATAACTTATATGTCATTTAAATTAGTACTTAAAAGTTAGGATTATAGTTAATGCTCCTAGCATTTTTCTAAGGTTTCGTTTAGTGTTTAAATTTAACTCTAATTAAACTATATTTTTTTATTTCAATTTTTAATTTTTTTTCTAAAAAACAATAAATTAACTCTAACTAAAAAAAAAATTTATAAATATATTTGGTGAATGAGTTTAACTTAAACTTAACTCAAATTTTTCATCTTAATTTTTATTTTTTTTTAAACAATTAACAAAATTTATAATTATTTTTTAAAAAATCAACTCAACTCAAATTTAAAAATTTTATCTTATTTTAAATTAACTCAAACCAATTACTAAAAAAAAAAAAAAAAAAAAAAAAAAAAAAATTATAAAAAAAAAAACATCAAACACCAAATCTAAACTCTAAAAAAAAAGAAAGAAGGAAAGAAAAGTAACCGTTCACGGTCCACCAAATAATAACCCAACCAAAACTGGCTAGTCTTGAATTGGCTGGCCAGAGAGGGTCACCTAGTCCACCTACCTACCCACCAAAATTTATTCAATTCCCAAGCGTCTCTCTCTCTCTCTCTCTCTCTCTCTCGTCACCACCGCTTAATATAACACATACTCTCTCTTCCTCTCCCTCTTCTGTCTGTGTTCAGTTCAGCCGACAGAGTTGAGCAATCTCTGGTTTTGAGGCATACCCATCTTCCTATTTTCCTCTCCGAGTCCCCCCCTGTTTTTGCTTCATTAAAAAAAAAAAAAAAAAAAAAAAGCCAATGGGTGGTGGTGGTGGTGATGGGAAGCTCTTCACTTTGGCTCAAGTCTCTGAGCACAACTCTCCCAAGAACTGTTGGCTCATTATTGATGGCAAGGTAAAAGTAGCCTCATGATCTTCTTCCGTTCTTTCCTTTTTTTTTTTTTTTTTTGGTTTTTAATTTCTTTCTTCCTCTGATCCAAGTGAAGTTTTGGGTGCTGATCAAAATGGCAAATTTTTACCCTTTTTGTAGAATAAATATAGCATTTCACGGACCCAATTAAACAACCAAACGTGGGGTTTTTTTTTTTTTTTTTTTGAAACTTATGGTTAACACATGGTATTCGTTTCTTAACTATGTTGATTCATGAAATTCGATTCATCAGTTGTTGGGTTTTTTTGTTGAATGTTGTCTCTTTGGCCAAATTAATGGTTGTGGCTTCTCTGATGCTGAATTTTTTAGCTTGTGTCTCTTTCTTTGTATGATCTTATAGGGTGTTTGGATACTCAAGCCGGACATGTATTATCCGGTTTGAATAGGTTTATCAAATAAGATTCCTTTTTCGAAATCTGAAGCACACCCATTTTTTTGGCACCCAAACACGGATTTTAATTCACAATTCCAGCTTTCCAATCGTAGCCCGTGTGCCAAACAACTCCTTAATCTCGTTGGTTGTTATTATGGCTTCGCGAAGGTTGCATCTTTCTATGGTCACGGATTTTGTTGAGGCTCTAGATGGCGAAAGGAATTTCCAATTTTAATGGTCGTACTTTCATGTGGTTGTCAATTCAAAATGTACTACTAGCTAGTTTAGAATGATTGTGTTTTGCTCTCTAATTGTTTAGGAGGTTGGTTTTATATTTTACTTTGTGGTTTTATTGGCGTGGTGTAACCTGAACTGTATCACGTGGTCGAGGATTTTAATTCGAAAGGAAGCAGAGCCAGAAAGTGGAAAACATTGCAAAAACTGAGACAACCAGTTATAAACAATGTAATTTTGACCGTTTATAACAATGTTTATGATAGTTTCTGCTGGTACGTTAGGCAGTTTGATAGTTAGCTGAGATTGTTGGTTGAAATGTTAGTGAGGATTGTTGAAAAAGATATAAGCTTGTTAGTTTGTTAGAGAGCTTGTGTTCTGTTAGTAGTATACTGAGGCATAAAAGGCTGGTTTAGTTTAGTTAAGATTGGGAGTTAGTTGGGTTGGTGAGCGAAGCAGCAGAGGGTGAGTAGTTCTCGAATTACTAGTGTTATAAGGATTTCTGTAATCTGCCCCAGGAAGTTTCTTCAATAAACTAATTCATTCTGTCACTTTTCTTGCGCTTTTTGTGCTTGTTCTTGTCTGTTTCTCTCTGGTTCCTATCCGTACCTTGAGGAACCTGTTAGTCTGGTCTTGTATAAGTAATTTGAAAATCTCTCTGCTGTAGCTAAGAGTATCATATTAGATTCGGATACGATAAAGGTATATGTAGGTTCAAGTGCTCGATGGCAATCTGAGTCTGGTCATAATCTGTTTTGCTCTCCGGTTGCGACTATATTTTAGAAGCTATCCATTGCATTATTTGGTCCGTAAGG
The DNA here is from genome assembly GCA_025413485.1 of Ficus microcarpa. Taxonomy (NCBI): domain Eukaryota; kingdom Viridiplantae; phylum Streptophyta; class Magnoliopsida; order Rosales; family Moraceae; genus Ficus; species Ficus microcarpa. The sequence continues at coordinate 14,246,095 of CM046382.1, read as the reverse complement.
TTTGAACTTAGAGCCCGTTGTTATTAATTACACATCATCAATGAGTGGACTTCTCATCTTCTATTTTTCCTCCACGACAAAAAGGGCCAAAAGAGGCATAAGATTTAGTTTCCAAAACTTATCAAGTAAACATAGCTGAAAACAAAACAAAAATGAGGAAAATAGAACTTTTAAAGTACACAAGAATGATGAGATGTGGGTTGACTACATGTCAAGTGGTCTTATTTCAGCTACATTTTCCAGATACCTGATGATTCGAAAACAGTTACCCTGATAGTATTATGTACAGTTGCTATGATTGCTTTGCTGGCGAACAATTTCTTTACAGTGCCACTTTTTTCTCAGACTTATTCGGTTGTGTGTCCAAAAGGAAACGTGCAAGTCTACTTTCTTGTGCTTTAAAGTCCCAAACAAATAATTTTTAGCCACATCCAGATTCAGGCCTTCCTTAAAAGGATAACTTAGATGCTCAGAACAGTATTGTGATTAGGACTTAGATACCAACACTAGCATGTTCATTGTGCTTATAGGAGAATATTCGCATCTTTTATAGTTCACACGGAAGACTGATGAGTAAAAATATGTACCGACACTTAAGATACTAGGGGATCAAATGCAATTAATTGAACTTTGATGAATATAATTGCCAAGAGTTACATAATAGGTTGTGTTGGTGACTTGATGTCTTTGTAGTTGACTACTTGTGATCTCCGACTGAAATTTTCTTGTTTTTGTTTCTTTCTACTAAAGCAATTGCTTTGACGAAAATAATGCTGAGATGTGTTTTGGTGACAACGATGTCTTTTTACTTGACTACTCATGATCTCCTATGACTCAAATTTTCTGGTTTTGCTTTCTTTCTACCGAAGCCCTTGCTTATCAAATCGAAATTCAAATTTCCCGTCATTCTTCTTCTTCATCTTGTCTTACAAAACACATATATTGGGCTTATAGAAGATCAAAAGAAGGGCTTACACACGATACCTGGTCCTCATCTTTGGTTCTGCCCGATAAGTTTTTATAGTTTTTTTTTCTCCATCTCAGTGTTTTATAAACGTTATTGTCTTTGAATTTGGTTCATTGCTGGTCTTCCTCTGGAAGAAAACAATTGAATAGTTTAGCCTGATTACTTCTGTTGCTTCAGCTAAGCTCTATAATTGCCTTTTTATTTATTGTAACAGGTGTACGATGTGACAAAGTTCTTGGAGGACCACCCTGGTGGGGACGAGGTTTTGTTGTCTGCAACAGGTATGAAGTCAGCCGAATCCTTTGTGTTTATGAGTCAGCTTTATTAAGCTTGCAAATAAATACTCTAAAAATGGAATGAGAATAGAAAATAATGAGAAAATTAACATATCAACTAAAATAATTTGGAATATTGATTATTCAAATTATTGTATTAAGGCTAGAGAACATTTTGACCTTTTTTCAATTTTCATTAGGGAAGGATGCAACTGATGATTTTGAGGATGTTGGTCATAGCGATAGTGCCAGAGACATGATGAAGGAATACTACGTCGGAGAGATAGATACCTCAACCATACCGAAGAAGACAGCTTACACACCGCCAAAGCAGCCGCATTACAATCAAGACAAGACGTCCGAGTTCATAATCAAACTTCTGCAGTTCCTAGTTCCCCTTGCGATATTGGGTTTGGCCGTTGGCATCCGCTTCTACACCAAAGCAGCTTGAGGTTCTAGTGCTAGGTGATGTCCATTCATGCCCTAGAATTTGACTCTTTCGTTGTCTTCTCTCTGTTGTTGGTTCCGAGTCGGGATTAGATCCAAGTGGGAAGGTGTTTGTTTTTCCCTTTCCTTTCTCTAGAATTATGATCTGACCTTAATTTATCCGTCTCCAGTCAAAACAGGAATATAATCGGACATTATGTTTGTAGTTTCCTCATCTATCATCTATGGTTTAGTAGACTCCATTTCTCAAAGAAAAAAGCTTTCGGGCTCCCCGGATGCCGACCTCATCCGATTGTACTTCTATATCTTGCAAACGCCATAGGCCATAGCTCTGGGGAGTTCGATTGCCGAGCTCTTTCCCTACGGTCTTTTGCTGTTTGTAACTTATGCATGACACCTGAAGCAGAATGGCAGCAATAGAGCATAGGCAAAACTGAAATAAGATTTAAATAAATAAATAAATAAAAGTGAACGATGTGATTAGAAGTGCATGCTATTCTTGTTTTTTTTTTTTTGGTGGCTGCACGAGTTTGTTGATTCTTATCATTTGAACTGGACCCCTTTTTTTTTTCCCATTTTTTTTTTTGGAACTTTTGGAACTTAGGGGTAGGGGATTCAAACTCTTCACGTTATGGTGGAATCAAATGCGGAATTACTGTTAGACTATGTTTGCAACCATCCTTGTATTCAATGCTTAACATCCTAGTAAAGATGTTGGAAGAAAAACCAAAGTACCTAATTATCAGAAGAGATATGTTGCATATAGATTTTTGGTAAATAGAACGAATGCTCTAGTGTTGGCCTCTTCATCACACCATTTTTAACCTCACAAGCATGATCCACTTTCCTGGGAATGGTAAGGAAGAGATGGGCCTCTAACCCATTCTCTTTAGTCGTCAACCTAGGTTCTACCCAGAATATTACCAATCCAATGCATCCACAGTCAAAACTGAAGTGAGGGTCTTGTGGAAGTTCTATGGGAATCAAAATTGGGTGGATGAAGGAAGAAACTAAGAGAAACGCCATCCTCTTTTGCCACCCCATCCCCCTCTGTGGGTGTTGCATGTAGATTGTTTTTTGGAACATCTAGATGAAATCAATTCTTACTTAGTCACATTGGATTATGTGACAAGCCCGGATGAGAATGAGATAAGTGGAAGTCACAAGCCTATATCGTTCAACAAATAAAAAAAAAAATTGGGACAAAATCATGACTTCAAATGTGAACAAGGTAAGAAATTGTTAGAACTTTTATAATGCTATTTCTAAACTCGTTTAAATTTGAGTTTTGCCATTGTCTTTAGGCTATCCACCATTTTTGGGTTGGTCATGTGAGGCATGCCAAGGGCCTAAAGGCATAATGGAGAGACCCACATTTTCATCGGCCGAAAGAGCCCCAAAACCTTACTTGTGCTCTTTGCTCAAGTGCATTTAAGAACAACAATCATTTAATGGGATATTATGGCTACTCGTTCTACTCAACAAGTTATTAGATTCGAATTAGTCTCACCATAATGAGTAAATTATATGAACAATCTAGTTCGTAGAAGAATCCGTATGGTAAAGTTCATTTTAGGAAAATGCACTGCCTCTATGGAGTTGTGAGAGCATGCTACCCTATATTTCTTTTAACTTCTTTTACTATACAAAATAAAGAAAAAGTTCATTTTAGGAAAACGACAGATTGGAAATGTAGCTACTAGCTATAAGATATATGTTATATACCTATTGTCTTATATGGAAAGATTATAAAATAAATAGAGAGTTAATAAACCCATGAGTCCCCTTCCCTTGCAAGCCGATTTTGTAAGGTAAGTTTTACCTAATGGGTTTCTACTAATTGGTCTCATCGCTAGTCCACCACATCACGGGTTCAAGTCCAAGCGGTTGTATTATAGACTGGATTAAGATACACTAGTGGAGTTGTGAACGTGTTGAATACTGATAGCAGAGTGAAGCCGCCAAAGGGAGGAAAGGGCTACCATTGGGTCTGTTTCAATAATGTGGACTACTGATTTGGGCTCAAGCATGGTGGATTGTTACAAACCACCATGTCAAGTATGGGATCAGATGTGGTATGGGTTATGGTTTTGTGGTCGTCGTTTCGGATGTGGCGACTTGATGATGGCTGCTACCTGATAGAAGGCAAGATCCGTGAAGTCACCTAGCTAGGAAGATGAGCCGCCGTGGACAATGGTTATGGAGTATGGTGGCATGTTAGATACCTATTGTTTCACGTGAAAAGATTATAAGATAAATAATGGGTTTATAAGCCGTTGGGTCCCCTCCCCTTATAAGTATGTTTTGTAAGGGTGAGTTCTACTCAATAGGTTCCTAACAATTTAACTTACAACTCTTCTATAAAAATAAATTTAAAAAAAAAAAAAGGTTATAATTTCTTCTATATTTTCATCGCTACAGAGCCGTCATCATCAATACAAATACGCATAACATGCTAGCTTAGGACCACCTATTTACATACTATACATATACATTTTGTGTATATGTAATTATGTACATGTATATATACACGCACTGTCATGGTTTTTGAAGATGGCAGGCCCCGTGAAAGATGCTCTGCATATCTGAAATGCTCAAATGAGTCCATGGAGAGAGAGAGAGAGAGTCCACCTTTTATGAAACTGATGAAAAC
>CM046382.1:14216653-14241653 GCA_025413485.1 Ficus microcarpa | reverse complement strand
AAAACAAAGCAAAACATATACTAGAAGAACAATGAAAGCAAACAAACAAAAAAACAACAAAGAGATTCCTCAAACACATCTTTGGGTATTATATTAGGGTATAAATGTAAAATAATCTAGGTTAGACATTTTCTTTCCCATTCTGTCTCTTATGCCAAACAATCTATATGAAAGAAAAGCTCAACCATTTCTTTTCCATTTTCTCACTACTATCGATATATTGCTTCTCTTCTTCTATATTTTCCATCTTTCTTGCCAAACATAATATAAGATTTTATGTGTGGTTTTGTTTTTTTAAAATTTTTTTGACCACCTCAACACTAGATGGAAAGTTGTATTTCGACAAAATACAAGGGCTATATTGCAATTATCCCTATGTATCACCCCCTTACCTTGCCTATTGAAATTAGTCTGAATTTGATGATTGTTTTTATTGGATTTGAACTTTTTGTATTAACGTTGGCAAACTCGATTCCTTGGATAATCTCTCCAATGGGAATAACAATTCACTTCATTCACTATCTGCTTCCAAAATCATTTTTCCTCCACATCTTATATATGCTTTGATAAGCAGTTAGTCAAAATTATGATTTAATAAGACTACGTTGGTCTCTGTGTAATAATCCGCAGGAGGATTATGTGAATTATCAATGAGTTAAAACCAACAATAAAACATTTATATCATTACTATTTACACATTAATCAGAAATTGTATAAATTCATGATGTGTAAGTTATCTCTTGATTCCCGTCACCACTATTTATATAAAAAAATAAATCCTGCAGGTTGTGCTGGACGTTTTGTTAAAGCTAACGCAGATAGGAACGACGGTGGGAAATTTTTTGGTCAAAGCCCAGCTTTGCACCATCATGTGAACCAAAATGCTTGCAGATGCGCTTGCTGTGTGTTCTGCTTCTAGTGTGGACGCCTTAATATTGCGGATCAGATATCTTTCTTATGCCATATTTTTACCTTTCGCTGTCCTTCAAGTTCTTGATATAGTATTACAATATCATTGTAATGATTCCTAGCTAGCTATTTATTTTGATTGATGTTAGGTTCGTAATTTTGCCATCCTTAATATACTCGTGGTTGTGATTGTTTAACTTTACACTATTATTATTATTGTTATTATTATTATTATGTTGAGAAAAAGCAGATCAATAATGTTCTCACACCCTTCATCTCCTGTTTATTTGGGAATTTAATTGAATTTTAAGTGGAACAATACTAGAATTTGACATATTCTCTCGTAAGGCTCGGTCAGGTTACTTAATTTATGTTCAGTTCTTTGCTATATATGTTGAACTATTTTGTTTCCCTAATGGTCTTTTTGAAATAATTTTTGCAATATTATACTCATGAGGAATATCTAAAGCTTGAGAGTGCTACTTGGATCTAGAAATGACAATATTCTCCATGGAGACGGCATCTTGTGGGGCTTCAATCCTAATAGGACAGAAATGGACAAAGTCTTTTCCTTGAATAAAAAGCATATATCACATAAATTTATATTATAATATTATAGTATCATTATTTCACCTTGGATTGAACCTAAATATGATGATGACTTTATAGGTATATAATTTTGATAAAATGATTGTACTCGTAGAAAAGTGAACCCAGCTTCGCAAATCTTTTCCTTTTACCAATCAGGTTAGAAGCTTGAATGACAAATATGTACAAAATTAGAGAAAAAACTTTAAAGTAGGACAAGGGAAGAGTACTGTGGGTGCCAATTAATTAACTGGGATATTATTTCATTCTCTGTTTTGATTTCTTTTACTACATAAATCTTTAATTAAAAAGAAAAAAAAATATTGTTCTAGGTTTCTTTCATGATTTATAGTCTAATATATAAATATTGTTCTTATGCACACATTATTGGAAACTGTTTGCTTTCAATAAGTTTGTTTACAGTGCCAGAGATTTGCTTCTAATTAATTATAGCATTGTAAAATAAGTGCATAATTTTTAATTAATAAATGACTGATCAAACATAGCGCATACTTTTGAATAGAACCAATCATGTCCTAGGCTCTAATGTTTATAATAATTAACTATAACCAGTTATTCTTCCCAGAATCACCAGACAATAGCTATAATAGTTTAATTTGGCTGGTAATGCATGCATGTTAGACTGTTTCTTATAAGTATTAATGATATTTTTGCACATAATATCATTTTTCTGATATTTGACTGTCAACGAGACAAAGTTCAATGCCTTTATTTCCTAGGCAATTCTTGATCTCTTTATTAGCACGGTTTGGACACAGATATATAAATGCATATTATATATGCACATATCACATATATATATATATATATATATATATAGATGCAGGCATCTCTTTCGTTACGCCTACAAAAATTTAAAACTACCAATTATGTTGTGAACTAGCTATTCATAGACGAAGTCAGAGATTTCATACCCTAATCAGAGAGTTATATGGATATTTATTTGGATATGTATATACATATATATTTTTTCTCCACCTCCAATTCATTAATTTTTCTGAATACGTAATTGTGGGTATATTTAATTCCTTAAATCCGTCTTTATCAGTTTTTTTTTTTCCTTGAATGAAAGACCAATGCAGACTATACGATCCTTCTGAGGAACTTAACATAGTTGACAAAGTAATTAATCTCAGCTTACAATTTAAAGGAAAAAAGAAAAAAACTTATGTTTACTTCACTCCTTTTTTTTCTTACTGGAAATTATCTGATAGATTTTTGAAACTTCAAGCTTTAAAATATGTACCATTTATATGTTTGCAACTTAATTTGAGGATTAAAAATTAGGATCTCCCCTTTTTTTTTTTTTTTGGGGTTTCGCTGAGACTTTGGGCAACATTATTTAAACCATACGTAGATAGTGGAAATAAAATTGATCAGACGCTTAATTCGCTAGTACTTCACATAATTGAGCAATTTCCTAAGCTGGAAGAAGTCTTCGCCTGTTTGATTGCGGCATCCACCGCTGTAAAGGCAAAGTTCTATATACGCTGGAAAAAAAATGTATTAATTTGAGCAAAATAATTTACCATTAGGGATTAACGTAGACAAAGTAATTTGTCATTGGCAATTATAGGTGTGTTATCATTCTATTTTAGTAAAAATTTTCATTATTACTAGTAGTCATTACCATCATGCCTATTACCGACAGCATAAAAGTGTTAGGTATTGATTGTTTTTTACTGAATATTTACTACGTGAGGAGCCTTTTGATGAAAGTGGTCGTAATTTTGATATTGTAACTATGAGTAATTTTCATGACAGACTTTTCCAGCTGTATTATGAATCAATTTTTTTAAGTGATTCTCATTAAAACTATGAGTAATTAAGGGCCCGTTTGGGGAATATTTGAAGACAAAGTTTTAGAGATTGGATTGGAAATGTATGTTTTGAGAGAGAACTTTTAAAAAAATTCAGTGATATAAAAATAGTGTAAAAATTTAAAATGTGTTCAGAAAAAAAATACAAAATGGATCCTATTTTATTCTTCTCATCATTGTAAGCATTTTGACATAAGAATCATCTCATTTCGATTTGAAATAAGAAATTTATAGACTTGTAAAGTTTAACGTTTTTGAAAATAGAGAAGAGAGAGAGAAACTAAGATATAGAATTGAGAGTTTTGAATCAAACAATAAAATACCGTCTAGAAACTTCCATCCAAACCCATGACCTTTCCTAACATTTTATGTAGAAAGAAAGAAGAGCTGATTGGAGACTTTTTGTTTCTTCGTGCATATTATCATGTAGAGGTTTTGCTTTTAGTTAGTAGAATTGAAACAGTGACTTTTTAATAGTGTCTGGAATCAAATTTTTAAAATTATTTTTGAAATCAAAATAACTAAAACTATTAAAATAAATATTAAAATATATAGTTTAAACCTGACAAGGTTTAAAGATCATTCAAATGAGCTTTTCCCAAATGCTCATATTTTCTGGTTTCAATGGGAAGTTCTTTTTGAGATTAGATCTTCTAAGAGATTATTTAAATAATTCAAAAACAACATTTGAACTCGTGATGCTTAAAGCAGTTCTTAAAAAACTTTGTTAAATAAGCCCTAAATATTTTTATTGGAAGAGGCCTTCATTATATATTTTTTATAAACTAGTAATTTAGAACTTATCTCAATCTTTAGCGCCTTAAGCAGTTTAGTTTTATGTGTTAAATCCAGTCTCCTCAACTTGAAGATAGATTGCTAAGAATAGCGTGAATCAGAGTTCTATTTGTTATAATATAGATAACTAGGAAATGCAAAATTTATTCGAAAAGTCCATGGGAGAAAAAGTTACTCAAAACATAGTAAACAAGTGAACGAGGAATTTAGAATCCTTGTAAAGGACACTAAACCATACATAGATAGACTACATTTCAAAACCAGTTTGCAGCCATGGCGCCTATGCATGCTTTCCAAGTAAACTAATTAAACAATCACAACTGCGAATGTATAATGACGTGATGATAATACGAACCAACAATCAGTTTAGAAGGCTAGGTATCATGACAATGTAATTTCATAATGCCCGTGGATACAAGCTAGATGTAGAGCAGTGTTTCCATCCTTGTCTTGCTCGTTTAAAAGATCAGTGAAAGCTTTTGTATTCAACAAGGTCTTTATCAGCGACGACATTTTACTATTCTCTCCCTTTCTCCGACCTACTAGTTGCTATTTCGTCACCTCAAAATCAACCCCCTACTTCCTATTAATTAACCATAAAACCTACGAAGTTTTGTTCATACTCAAAGGTTTTCACCAATTTTTGCGTGACACCACGAAACCACAATTTCGGCTTCTCCTTCTCTTCCACCGAAGCTGGTCGCACTGTCACTTTCCGCCGCCACTGCCACCACCTTACAAGTCGTTCCCTCTCCTCCAAACTCACATTCTGTGAGTTTGGGATTGTGAGTGGTTTTTTTTTTTTTTTTTTAATTATGGTTTATAATAATGGAATTATTTTGTCAGTTAGATGATTATATATTGGATGATCATCATCAATTCTCCAAATCCAGTTATCAAATACCTACTAGTTTCTCAACGAAACCCAGATTTTAAAAGTTAGCATATAATTTTGACTGCGTTAAAGGTAACAAAAAGAAAAGAGTCAAACAAACTAAATCAAAATCCGTTTCTTCTTTACTCTGGTGTGAGAAGAACTAAAAAGACATACAATTATTTTCCTTTTTTTTTTTTTTTTCTTGAGTTTTAAAAAAGATTGTAATAGATTTGAGTTTGGATCAAGCGTTTGGTTTCAGTAGGTCTGCCTCTGGTATACGGGCTATGGAGTTGCAACTCTATAACTATAGACGGGTCAAGAAAAAGCCAAGTTTTCTCAACAATCCTTTCATGGGTCACAGACTTAAAATACTCGGATTGGCGTTTGCAATACTTCGTTTATTAAACAAAGAAGCATAATTCCAATCTTTGTCATGACAAGCCGTGATGGAATCAGAAATTTATGTTAATGGAGAATTTTATGTTAGGGAAATTTACTTTTGCTAATCGAATTAAAAAAAATCTTTTCAATCAAAAGAATTAGTTTTATAAAAACAAAATTAACAGTTTTAAAATCTCTTGACAGGCAACAAAAAGTGGTGAGCATAATATTCTGTTTGGGTAAATAGCTACGTTGGTCCCTAATTTTTAAGTTTGTGCAAGTTTGGTCTCTAATCTCTCTCTCTCTCTCTCTCTCTCTCTTTTAAATAGCTGAAATGCTTCTAAATTATTAAAATGTTATTACAATAATCCTTTTCGATGATTTTTAGACAAAATCTGATAGTAATTTAGTTCAAAAATGATGCTTACTAACGTTTTTTGTCTAAAAATTATCAAAAATGACTATTTTAACAACATTTTTTCAAACTAAGAAAAAAAAAAAAAAAGATTACGAACCACAGTGTAAAAATTTAATAATTCGAGAACTAAATTTCAACAAAATTCCTGACAAAGACAAGCTCTCTTCTATGATAATATATCTTATGTGTAGTTCTAATAAATAATTTGGACTGAAATTAAGATGAGGATAATTAATTTAAAAGATTGAGCGCGAATAACAGCGGCATGCATGGCAGTCATGCCGTTCCTTCCTAAGATGGAGCAATTGGGGAAAGTCTCCAAAATGGTGAGAGCAAGCAGTGAGGACACCATTTCGGCCATTGTGTACTTGATCTTCTTTATGTGTCTACTCTAAAGACAAGCGGTGCCGGTTATATGCACAGAGAATCCATTACTGTCTACTCTTTTATACACACACACACATATATATGTATATACACAGGAATAATCTTTAAAACGGTTAGCGTATGTGTCCATTAGACGAATTGTAGCTGTTAGATTAGGGTTCCTTGCGGATGGACGGCAAAGATGCGTTATTGCAAATGAAGGGGTAGTAAAGAAAAATGCTGTAGCTATTAATGATGGTGGTTGGAAATGTGGAATGTTGAGTTTAATGGGTGTTTGGTGTGTAAGTTTGAGTTAAGATTCTTAAGTTGTAATAGTAATTTTTATTGACTTTTTAGATAAGACAAAAAATTGTTTTAAAAAAAACAAAAAAATTTTTTAGAAAAAAAACAAAATTTTTAGTTCAAACTTGAGGTTTGAACTAAGTAACCAAACAAACCCTAAGTAATTGTGTAATAAGTACATAATTTTTAATTCATAAATGACTAGTCGAACATACCACATACGTTTGAAAAGAATCAATCTTGTCTTAAGCTTTAATGTTTATAATAATTAATTAGAACTAGTTAATCTTCCCAAAATCTCCAGACAACAGTCAGAATAGTTTAATTTGACTAGTAATGCATGTTAGACTGTTTCTTATAAGTATTAATGACATTTTTGCACAGAATATCATTTTTCTGATATTTGACTGTTAATGAGCTGAGACAAAGTTCAACAGCTTAATTTCCTAGGCAATTATTGATTTCTTTATTAACACGGTTTGGACATAGATATATATATATATATATATATCTGTGTGTATTATATATGTATATATCACATATATATAGATGCAAGCATGCATCTCTTTCGTTACGTGTACAAAAATTTAAAACTACCAATTGTGTTGTAATCTAGCTATTCATAAACGGGGTTAGAAATTTCATAACCAAATCAGATAGTTATATGGATATTTATATCTATATGTATAGACATATATATATATATTCTCAATCTCCATTTCGTTTCTTTTCTGAATACGTAATTGTTGGTATATTTAATTCCTAAAATCCGTCTTTATCAGTTTTTTTCCTGGAAGCAATGTTATCAGATTTCTATATTGATGTGAAAGATCAATGCAGACTATACAATCCTTCTGAAGAACATAACATAGTTGACAAAGTAATTAATCTCAGCTTACAATTTAAAGGGGGGGGGGGAAATTATGTTTACTTCACTCCTTTTTTTTTTTTACTAGAAATTATCTGATGGATTCTCGAAACTTCAAGCTTTAAAATATGTACCATTTATATGTTTGCAACTTTGAGGATTAAAAATTAGGATCTCTTTCTCTCTCTCTCTCTCTTTTTTCGGTGAGACGTAGGGCAACATTATTTAAACCATACGTAGATAGTGGAAATAAAATTGATCAGACGCTTGATTCGCTAGTACTTCACATAATTGAGCAATTTCCTAAGCTGGAAGAAATCTTCGCCAGTTTGATTGCGGCATCCACCGCTGTAAAGGCAAAGTTCTATTTACACTGGAAAAATATAATAATAATAATTTGAGCAAAATAATTTACCATTGAGGGATTAACGTGGACAAAGTAATTTGTCATTGGCAATTCTAGGTGTGTTATCATTCTATTTTAAGTAACAATTTTCATTATTACTAATAGTCATAACCATCGTGCCCTATTACCGACAGCATAAAAGTTGTAGTATTGATTGTTTTTTCCTGAATATTTACTACGTGAGGAGTCGTTTAATGAAAGTGGTTGTAATTTTGATATTGTAACAGTTTCATGATTGATCTTTCCAGCTGTATCATGAATCAATTTTATTAAGTGGTTTTCATTAAAAATATGAGTAATTAAATGCCCGTTTGGGGAAACATTTGAAGATGGAATTTCAAAGATTGGATTGGAAATGTGTGTTTGGAGTGAGAACTTTTGAAAAAATTCAGTGATAAAAAAAATGGTGGAAAAATTTCAAATGTGCTTGGAAAAAAATGCAAAATGGATCTTGTTTTGTTTGTTCCATCGTTATGAACATTTTGACATAAGAATCATCTCATTTCGATTTGAAATAAAAAACTTATGGACTTTCAAAATTTGAGGTTTTTGAAAATAGAAAAGAGAGAGAAGAAGTGAGATGTAGAATTGAGAGTTTTGGATTAGACGGTCAAATACCGTCCGGAAACTTCCACCTAAATGAAACGTAAAATCATGTCTTTTACTATTACTATCTAAAAACTTTTAGAGTTATGAATGTTTTTGAAAAAATTACTTTATTATTAATAGCCATTAACTGTTGAAAGTCGGGACAATTACACTCTTTGCTCATATTTGTAACGACCCGCCTTGCACAGGCCGTTACACTGCTGACTTACTTACTTGCATACTTATAAATTAGCTTAAAACACAGCGGAAATTTTTTTTTTTTTTTATATATACACGAATCAAACGTGTTCTTAGAAAATGTGTCAGTATAAAATCTAATTACATAATTATAAAACCTCAAAAAGATCAAAACGCGTAGCGGCATAAAGTCCCACGATTTCACAACTTGCCTCGCCACGTCTCGCCACCTTGCATTATGCATTGACGACAGGCTGCTTACTTACAGCATAGACGTAAGACAGTGAGCTTTCGCTCAGCAAGTACAACTGTCTCATCCGCGACTTACATATAACCATATCGAAAATACATTTCTAACTTAACATACATATCCATACATAACCATTCATAATCACATAACATCGTTCATAATAGCATAACTAACAATGTCTACACATGCATGGTCCAGTTATGCTCGTATTTACTTTCTTCGCTTATCTTTCTTTTAGGGCCCTTACCTTTGGTGTTCGTACCCGGCGCGCAACTATGGAGTGGTTGGGGCGGCCAGCCCTGTCCAACTCAAACCATAATTCTACCCGACCTCGGACGGGTGGTACTACACCGGCAAGCTCGCTTGCCTTCTTATGTTTTCTTATATTTTCTTAACTCAATCTTGAGTTTATTTATCTTGTAGGAATTTAGTGAACATGCAATCGTGATATCACATAATCCTAACTCATACTGAACATTAATTCATATTTGATCATGCTTTCTATACATGGCATACTAGCACAATTTACATGGCAATTAACTTATAGCACAACATCGCATAGCATATCATGCATAGCATACAATATCATACACCCTTAGCATGCATCTAAACTTACTTTAGTAAGCATCAACTAGAGCCTATGCTGTAGGCGGAGTTGTACTTACCTCTAGCGCTAATTCCTTTACTGTCGCTATCTTGTCTCGAAGCACAACTACACGTCCTCTCCTGCTTGAAAAAGTACATACGTGAGATTCCGTTTCTAATTGTAGAACGTTGGTACCCTAACCAACATACCCACTATAACCTAGTTGTATGTCCCCGTCAGATTACTGACCTGTCCTAATTGGCCTTTTATTGTTGGGGATAAATTTTGGACTTGATTAATCCCTTAAAAGGCTACGTTGGATAACCTCTTAATTTTCTCCTTTAACTTCTATTGGATTTTTCTTTACTACCTTGGGCTTACCATTCTAATATAGCATATGGGGTCAATGGCCTTGACCCATTTTGCTTGGTCCATTAACTTATGGTAGTCCTTAGGGTTACTTTGGATAACCCTTAAGGTTACCTCTTTCTTATTGTGGGTCAACCAAAGTTGACAATTAGTCAACTACTGGTCAACCCTTGTCAATTTTGGGCTCTTTGGGCCTAAGCCCAATAACTCGGGTCCTATTCCCGGTTACGGCCCGTAATCGGCTTGATTACCATTTTTATTTTGAAAAATACATTTTCTTAAATTTTCTTAACTTAAAATTACATTTTCTTCCTTTTTGCACTTTTACAAGATTTTTCTCAAAAATCCGTAAAACTCTTTATAAAATTCCAACTTTTGAAATAATTACTTATAAATGTCATTTAAGGTCAAAACCCGCTTTTGGAACGGTTTTCGCAGTTAAAATAACGGTTTATAACACTTTACAATTTTTTTGAAAACACTTTGTAAAACTTTGGTGAAGGAATTTTCGAATTCCTTGTACACCTCTCATTAAACATGTCTATTTTAAAAATCCGTCAGGAATTTGAAAAACTTGTCTTCACGAAAGTTGTAGCTATCGAAAAATGCTAAAACTTTTGTGTTTTGCAAAAAATCAAATTCTGCCTAGATTGATACCAGTTTTTTTTTTTTAAAACCGGCTGACTCCGAAAAATCCGGTGGGACTGCTCCCAGGGGTCAGCCACGGGTTTCATTGAAAACGAAGGCCTTTGGAGCCTTATTTTGGTATTCCGTCCACGTTGTCCTCTAGAAAAACTTGTTCCGAGGAACTTTCGTGTTTCGAGTTTTAACCCATTCGGCCTCTAGAGGCCTTAAAATCTCACTTTTCCAAAACTGGTCAGGTTCAACCCGAATCTGGACAGTTTCGATTTCGTTTTCGGTTTGCGTCCTATTTCGCGCGTCTAACCCGACCGAACACTTCGGGAGCCTAAGATTCAAACACACAACATTTTCTAGCATGAAGTTCATACAAAAATTATCACAAACCAAGCAAGAATTTAAAGCCAAACCAACCCTAGAGCTAGAAATCAAGCATATACAAAAATCTAGAGCAAAATAGAGATTGGACTTAAGTCTATACAACCATATTGAATCCTTAAATTGAACCTCAAAATAAGCTCAAAATAAAGAGGATTAGGGTTGAGAAATTACCTAGAACCAAGGTTAGTTTGGTTTGAAAAAAATTTCTTCCTCCTCCTAGCTCACCAAAGCTCACGGCTAACCTAGGAAAAATGGAGATCCAAGGAAAAAAATTGTTGGCTCTTCTTGCACCTTCCAAAGCCGAACCTCAAGAGCTAAACCCCAAGAAAAAAAAATCAAGACTCATTCACCTCTTGTTCTCCTTCTCTTTGGTCGGCTCCCCCCTTAGAAAACTCACAAGAAAATTTTTTCAAACTTTCTCTCTAGCTCTCACCTTGGCTGCCGAAGTTCCTAAGCTCCACAACTCAAGAAATTTTCTTTGGTTTTCTCTCTCTCTTGCTCTCCCTCTACTGCCGACCCTCTAGAGAAAAGAAGACAAGGTTTTTTGGTTAAAGATTACAAGGAAGATAAGAGAGAGAATGGAAGAGATTGATGTGAAAAGTAGTGGTTAGCTTTTTGCCTTGATTTAAGGCCTTTCTTTTTGCTTGCTTTTCTTGTTGCAACCGGATGTGGAGGGGAGGAAATGGCTGAAGATTTGGCATTAAATGCCTAGGGAATGAGAGACTTGTTTGATGGACAAAAGGAGATGGGAGTAGGTGGAGTCTTGCCTTATTTTAAGGCTTCCTTTTTCCATTCTTTTCTTTTCTTTCTTTTCCATTTTCTTTTCTTTTCTTTGCTGCAGGTGCAGCCGAAATTAGGGGGAGGGAGAGCAGCTCTATGTGGCCTAATTTAAGGCTAGTAGAGGGTGACATCTAAGGCATGGCACATGTCAATCCTTGTCTAGGCTTGTTTGGCATTTTTGCTTCTCCACAGCTCATTTTTCTTCTCCTTTATGCTACAGAGATAAATTCTAATATTGTGATTCTTAAAACACAATATTTTTATCTCATACCGAAGTACAAAATTTATCTGTGTGAATTTCGGATCGAAAAATATTTTTCTCAAATTTTTCCAAACCCTTTTTGCCCTTAAACTCTAACTCGGTGTGCTTGATTTTCTAGGGACGTTTTACGGCTTATTCTTGCTATCTAGTTCACAAAACTCATTCTTGGAACTCGTTCCGGGCTGAACTCGAAAAATCTCGAAAAGTCAAAGGGTTGACTTTTTATCGGTCAAACTTTGACTTTTTCGGTCAAAGTTGACTTTCGTAAAATTTTGTACCGTTTCGACCGTTTCGACTTGAAAGGTCCATTTCCGAGTTTAGAAATAAATTTTGAGTCTTCTCGACCCATCAGAATTCATAAAATCGATCAAAAGCTCGAAATTAAGCTTTTTCACGATTGTGAACATATTGTGAATTTAATTCCTTAAGAGAAAATATGGACATAGAAAATTCGGATATCACAATATTTTCAAAAAAGACCAAGAAAACATTTCTTTGGTTTCTTTTAGGAAAAAAGATACTTTGCTAACAAACCTGGTTTTCACATTAATTATGAGAATTATTCCTGATAATTTCTGTTATGATCCATAAAGTAATTGTGATAATTACCACTAGTAATTATAATATTAACCAACAATTCATATATAAAAATGTGAGTTTCTGCTAAAGATAAATTTGATAATGTAAGAATATGAGACTTCCCAAATTTAATGTGGTGGTACTAGATATGAAAAGTATGGGAAATAAATTTTTTCAGACATGCCATTATTGAAATTAACCCTTACCATTACCACCAACGGTCCATTCAACTGACTCAATTTTCCACTGGAATCTGTCAATTTATGTAACGACCCGCCTAGTACATGTCATTACCATACTTACGTACATACATGAATTAACATATTCGAAACTTACTTACTTGATATATGAAAAACAGCAGAAATTTTTTTTTTTATACGGTGCGTATGTAAAGATATGGAATATAAGGAAAGGATGTATAACAGTACTTGTGCATACGAGCATTAATAGCTAATAACTAACGGATGTTCAAGCATTCATAATATACATAAAATTTCAAACGCGTAGCCGATTCATCCCCTTCATTTCACAGTGCCTGGCCACGCTCCTCCATCATGCACCATCAAATGCTGGCAGGCTGCTTACCTACAGCATACACTTAAGACAATGAGCTTTCGCTCAGCAAGTACAACTCCTATACCACAACAATAACTTAACATACATTCTAATTTAACCACATCATTTCAGCACTCAACATATCACTGCATAATGTATGTATGAACCAATTATGTTCCAATTATGCTTTCTTATTCCATTCTTAGCTTACTTTCATCCCTTATCTTACTTAGGGCCCTTATCTTGAGTGTCCGTACCTGACGCGCAACTATGGAGTAGTTGGGGCGGCCAGTCCAAGTCCAACTCAATCCATAGTCCAACCCGACCTCGGACGAGTGGCACGACACAGTCGACTTGTCGCCAGGCAACTTGTTGCCTTTTCTTATTTTTCAAGTGTTATTCCTGAACTTGTCATTCTTTTTAGAATTAGTATGCATTCATCGATGCCACCTATTCTTACTTCATAATTATATCACCTTCTTAACTTAACATGCATTTCATTCTTAACATACTCCATAGCATAAGCATATCATAGTATCCATCGTAACATATAGCACATTGCACATAACGCATAACATATCAATCATACTTAGGTAAGTATACACCTAATAGCCTATGCTGTAGGCGGCGTTGTACTTACCTTGTCTATATCTGACGTTAAGCTGCTCCGTTTCTGGGTCCAGCTGTAGGGTACTTCCTGCTTAATCGAAGGTCGTAGGTAAGGTCTCTAATCTATGTATAATATCTGATTTTTCATTGTTCATACTTTCCTTCTAAGGAATTATTTTCATATTATGAAGGTATTCGTGAAAAGCTCGATTTAGGGCTTTTGTAAGATTTTGTGAGTTCTTATAGGTCGATAAGACTCAAAATTGATTATTAAGCTCAAAAATGGACCTTTTGAGTCAAAAAGGCCGAAAAAGTACATGATTTTACGAAAGTCAACTTTGACAAAAAAAGTCAAAAGTTTGACTAAGAAAAGTCAAAGGGTTGACTTCACGATATGTTGAAAAGCAGTATGGAAAGTATACTACGAAAAATATTTTTTGTGAGCTAGATAGCAAGAATAGGCTTTAAAATCACCATAGAAAATCAAGCACACCAAGTTAAGATTAAGGGTAAAAAGGGCTCGGAAAAATAAGAAAAAAATTATACTGTCTGATTTTACACATATAAATTTTTGTACTATGGTACAGTATAAAAATACTGTGTATCAGTGAAGCACAGTATTTGAAATATCTGTGTGGCACAAAAAAATAGATTTTTGGAGGAAACAAACCAAACAAGGCCATAAGGGATATGACATTATCTTGCTTTTTAATTATGATGTCATTAACCTTAATTAAGCATGGAAAGTAATACTAGATGCTTCTAGTCCTCCCTTGGCCGGCCACCTCATTAGCTCATCAACGAAATATCAAAAATTTTGGGGCAATTTCACAATTTCTCAAAGTCTTCTCAACCTCTATAAATAGGCATGGGTTCTATTCATTTTTATTCAAAAACTTTGGGAAACTCTTGCCATTTTCTTCCTTGAAAACCCGTAGCCAAGAGTGAGAGAGGGAGGAGAGAAAAACCAAAATTTTTTTAGGGCTTTTGCTTGGGAGGAGTTCAGTTTTACACTAGGGAAAGCTAAGGAAAGTTTGAAAAATTTTTGGGTCACTTTTGGGTGTGTGGCCGAGAGTAAGAGGAAGGAGAAAGGGAGAGGAAAAGTTGAAAAATTTTGGGGGAAAACCTTGTGGTGGAGTTCGGCTTTAGGGTGGAACAACCAAAGGACCAACCAAAATTTTGGTACCCAAATTAGAGGTGGCAGCCGTGGGCAAGGGAGCTAGGAAGAGAAAGAAATTTTTGTGACCAAACCCTAACTTTGGTCTAAGGTAATCTTCTTGAGCCCTAGCCCTTTCATTGAGTTCAATTTAGAATTTTAATTGTGCTTCAATTTGGTTTTGTAAGAACATAAGTCCACCTTTAATTTCTTGCCATAGTTGGTTCATATGTGCTTGATTAGGAGACTTAGGGTGTATGACTTAATTTCTTGCTTGATTGTGCTTGTTGGTTTATTGATTTCATGCTAGATGTTTAGGGTTGTGTATCCCCTGATTTGGTCTAAAAATCTGCCCTAGGCAGTGCTTGATGGTATGCTAGTCTAAGGGTGAATGGTGGATGCTTGTTTGAATGTATGCAAAATTTAGAACCATGCAAAGCCTAGGTTTTGTGCAATTGGGGTTTGGTTTGCATGGATCCATTTGAGCGGCTTATGGGTTCATGTGAGATGTTAGAAACACTGTGTGTTTATTACGTAGGCTCCCGAAGTGGTCGGTCGAGTTAGATTCCGCGAAATAGGACGTAAACCGGACCGAATAACCGAAACTACCAATTCGGATTCGAAACTGGCCAGTTTCGGGAAAGTGAAAATTTAAGGCCTCTAAAGGCCAAATTGGGTAAAACGTAAAACACAAAAGTTGTTCAGAATGGTTTTTCCTAGGGGACATCGTAGATAGAATCCCAAAATGAGACTCCAATGGCCTCCGTTTTTATGAAAAATCCGTGGCTGGTCTGTCCAGACCCAGTTTACAGGATCAGTCAGTTTCAAACAAAAACTGATGCAAATACAAGCAGAATTAGATTTTTTGTAAAACACGAAAGTTTTAGCATTTTTCGAGAGCTACAACTTTCATGAAGACAGGTTTTTCAAATTCCAAATGGATCTTTAAACTAACATTATTTTATGAAGGGTGTGCAGGGAACCGAAAATTCCTGCACATGAGTTTTTACAAATGTTTTCGAAAAACTGTAAATTGTTTTAAAATTGTTGTTTTTAATTATGAAAACTGTTCCAAAGGCAGTTTTCGACCTTAAACGACTTTTATAAACATCCATTTCAAAGATAGGAAATTTTTAAGATCAAAGGATTTTATGACCAAATTTCTCAAATTATCAAAAGAATGAGAAAAATGAAATTTTACGATAAGAATTGGTAATCAAGCCAATTACGGACCGTAACCGGGAATAGTATCCGAGTTACCGGGCTTAGCCTCAAAGCCCAGGGTTGACCCTAAAGGGTTTACCATAGTTGACTAAGGGTTGACCATTAGTTTGACCAAATGTTAGCTTTGGTTGATCCAACAATTATTTAAGTAAAACCTTAAGGGTTATCCAATATAACCCTAAGGTATACCAATGAGCTAGAACTGGGCCAAGAGAAGAGGGTTAATAGACTTAACCAAATTAATTATGATATAAGAATAAAGCCCAAGGTTTTAAAGAAAACCCAGCAGTATGTCAAGAACCTAGCTCAAGAGGTTATCCAACGTAATCTCTTAAGGAATAATCAAAGAATGATTACTCCCAAACAGTAGGATGGCGAATTGTGACCAAGTTAGATATTAAGTATCGAGAACATACAACTAAGATTTTGTAGACATGTTGGTTAGGATACCAACATTGCGCAATGAGAATTAGACTCTTACCTATGTCCTTACTCAAGCAGGAGACGGCCTGCAGCTGTGCTCAATGGACAGACATCGTCTAGTCGGACATAGCAAGAGAGGTAAGTACAACTCCGCCTACAGCATAGGCTCTAACTGGTACTTGCCTAAGTATGATAGATATATGCTAGGGGTGTATGTCGATTGTATGCGTTGTGCTATTTAGTGATATGCTGATTGCTATGATATACGTAATTAGTCATGCTATGTTAAATGTTGATATGATATGCAAAAGGTAAGAAAGCATGTTAAGCAAAATAATGATGCTAGTATGAATTAAGATTATGTGACATCACGATGTATGTTCACTAATCCTTATAAGACAAATAAACTCAAGAAAGAGATAAAGAAAAGAAGAAAGAAGGCAAGCAAGCTTGCCAGTGTCGTACCACCTGTCCGAGGTTGGGTAGGACTACGGATTGAGTTGGACAAGAACTAACCGCCCCAACCACTCCGTAGTTGCGCATCGGGTACGAACACTAAAGTAAGGGCCCAAAGAAAAGATATGAAAGATAAGTGAGTTAAGTATAAAGGTAAAATACGAGCATAACCGGACCATGCATATGTTAGGCATTGTTATAGCATGCTAGGATAAATGATACTATGAGTTAATATGTGATGATATGTATGCTAAGTTAGTTTGTGCATAATGAGGTTATGTGTATGACGCGGTTAAGATAGTTGTACTTGCTGAGCGAAAGCTCACTGTCTTACGTCTATGCTGTAGGTAAGCAACCTATCAGCAACGTGTGATACAAGGTGGACGAGCGTGGCGGGGTGTACTGTGAAATCGTGGGAATTTAAACCGCTACGCGTTTTGCTTTTAAGTTATTATATTTTGTGAATATTTTATTTAAGACATGTTTTATAAGTTGCACGCTTTTAAATCTTGTATAAAAAAAAAAAAAATTTCCGCTGTGTTTTGCCAAGTATGTAAGTACGTATGTATATAAGGTAACGGCCTGTACTAGGCGGGTCGTTATACTATGACCATAATATGTTGGTCCTCAACCAACATTCATGAAATGCTTTGGTTATATGTCCCCCTATCATAAACCATATTATGTGTGGTTACACTGTATAACCTTATCATTTTGATTATACTTAATAACCCAATTAAATCGTATATCGTAACTTAGTAGGTTACGTTGGATAACCTTTTATGCTAAACTTTTATGCCATTTACAGGGTTAGGTCATCATCTAACCTTGGCTCACAACTTAATTCCCTTATCCCATAACCTAATGGGTTATACTATCCCATTGGATAATTTGTCTTAAGTCTTATTAGGTTAACCAATGTTAACTTCTAGGGTTACTAAAGTCAACCCTCTTCGGGTTAACCTTGAGCTTTGGGGTTAAGCCTAGTAACTCGGGTGTATTTCCCGGTTACCAATCGTCATTGAACGTTTTATAACCTTGAACTTGAAAATCTTGGTTTCTTGTTTTAGAAAAATTTGGCATTCTAAGCCCAAAACTCCTTTAATTTCTTCTAAAAATTCTTGATACTTGGAAAATAAGTTTATAAAATGTTTGAGGATTGAAAACTGCCTTTGGAATAGTTTTCATAATCAAAACAGTATTATTTTTGAAAGAAAAACAGTTTTTCCTAAACGGTTTTTAGAAAATCCTATGCAGGAATTTTTTACTTCCTGCACAGTTTTTAGAAATTAGATTATATTTAAAAATCCTTTTGGAATTGGAAAAAGTTGTCTTCACAAAAGTTCTAGCTCTCAAAGAATTCTAGAACTTTCATGTTTTACAAAAAATCTAATTCTGCTTGTATTCGTGTCAGTTTTAATTTAAAGATGGCTGGTCGTGTAGACTAGGTCTGGACAGACCAGTCTCGGTTTCTGTAAAAATGGAAGCCATTGGAGCCTCATTTTGGGAAACGGTCCACGTTACCGCCTAGGAAAAACCCTGTTCTACAACTTTTATGTTTTATGTTTCACCCAATTCGGCCTCTAAAGGCCTTAAATTTCCACTTTCCCAAAACTAGCCAATTTCAAATCCGAATTGACAGTTTCGGTTATTAAGTCTGGTTTACGTCCTAATTCGTGGATTCTATCTCGACCGACCACTTCGGGAGCTTACATATCAATCATGCAGCGTTTCTATCGTCTCATGCATTCAAACATGCTAGCCCAACGTACCCATGCAGCCCCCAAAACCGACTGCCCTATTCCTTGGCTGCATGGTTTTCTAGCTTGCATACACATAACCATTCAATTTCATCTCATCTAGCATCCTAACATGCTTCCATAATCTTAAACACATAATTGGGGACATATAACCTCATTCAAGCAACCTAGCATGCAACCTAACATGCAACCTATCATTCAACCAAACATAAGCATATTAAATCATGAAAATGGAACCAACCACCCCTAGGAATCTAATCAAGCACCATAATCAAACTAAGGGCACAAAATAAAATGTGAGCTTATGCTCTTACAAACTTTTTGGCTTGAAATACACTATAAACTTTAATTCAAAAACTTGAATGGAAATAGGGTTAGGATTTTGAAAAATACCTTGAACCACTGACGGGTTGGTTTATGGTTGGCTTTGACACCCAAAATCCCACTCTTCCTTCTAGCTCCTAGAACTGGCCTCACCACTAACCAAGGCACCAAAAATTGTCTTTTGCTCTCTTGATTGGTCCTCCTCCAAGGTTCGGCCACACTAAGCTCTTCCCACCAAAATTTTGAATTTTTCTCTTCCTTTTTCTCACTCAAACCCGTGGCTGCACACAAGGGGAAATGGCCCCAAAAAAACATTTTCCAAGCTTGCTATTGGTTCTAGATGAAATCCGAATTCCACCCTAGGATTTTCCTTTGAAAATTTTTGGATTTCCTCTTGTTTTCCCTTTCTCTCACACTCGGCAGCTCACTTACAAAAGGGCTAGAAAATTTTTCCAAACTTTCCTTCTTGATTCCTTGGCAAAACTGAACACTAACCCTAGGATTGGCTCAAGAAAATTTTTGGTTTTCTTCCTCACCCTTTCACTCAGCTTTTGTGGAGAAATTTTGCAAGAGTTTGACTAGAATTTTGAATTAAAATGAATAATGCTCACCCCTATTTATAGACAAGGGGAAACTTTTGAAAATTAGAATTTGACCCCTAAAATTTTAAAAAAATGCATGAGAACCATGCAAGGTGGCCGGCCATTAGCTTGGGAAAGAAGGAAATATTTTTCTAGAACAAGACACTTGTCTTGCATGGTTTGGTTCACAAAAATTATGATGTCATAATTCAAAAAGTTGTGATGTCATAAATAAAAAGGCATGTTTGGTTGCTTTTTGAAAAAGTGGTCAAATTTTAAATTTAACACAGATAAATCCAATACTGTGTTTTACTAATACACAGTATTGATATTTTATCCTGCAGTTAAAAATTTATCTGCGTAAAATAGACTGAAAATTTTTTTTTCTTATTTTCTCAAGCCCTTTTTCGTCCTGTGCCCTAACTTAGTGTGCTTGATTTTTCTACGGCGGTTTTAGTTCTCATTTATGTCATTTCACCTGAAAAATGGGTTTTCGCAGTATTTCTTCCATACTGCATGTCACAAAATTACACAGTCATCATTTTGACCAATTTGGTCAAACTTTGACTTTTCCGGGTCAAAGTTGACTTTTTCAGTCAAACTTTTAACTGACATAGAATCATGAAATTTTCATCCATTTTCTTCCGAAAAGGCCATTTGCTTGTCAAAACAATCATATTTGAGTCTTATGAAGCTATAAGAACTCATAACACACAATAAAGTTCTGAATCGAACTTTTTCGTAAATGCCTTTACGACATGCATTTAATTCCTTAAAAAAAAAAAAACAGTAACATAGAAAAATCAGGTATCACAGTTTACCAAATGTTTTTAATTATCAAAATTTAGATGGACGCGAACCCTGTTTAATTGACCGTACGGTACGTGCATTGAATGCTGGCAAGAGTTTCAAGAACATTTCAACGTGAGTTGTACTTCATGAACCGGTATATATCATACCCGATCAAGCACTTCAATGTAGTGCCCCAAATTCCTCAAAAAAATATTCCTCAAATATCATACCCGATCAAATATTTCCTCAAAAAAATATATTGCCCCATTTACTGCACCATTAATTTCAGGTTTTTTATAACTATAACATTTTACGAGAGCTCTTATGTCTGGCACCCTATTTTTGCCGGACACGAGCGGTAGTCTCCCTTCCCCCGAAACAAATGGCTACCCATCTCCTTGCTCTCTCCATCTCAATTTCGCTGGAAACCATTGTCTATGGCGAGAGAGTTTGAGCTTCCATCTCTACCATTATCTCTGCGGTCGATGTCGTTGGGGTTCGAACTTCCGAGCCTGTTCGAGAGAAAGAGGAAGGAGGCGTCGATGTTCATGTCACAGTGCTCGGTGAGCGCAAGCTGGAGAGCGTGGTGAAGGGGCTAAGTTTCAGGGTGGTGAAGGTGAAGGACGTCCAGGTGAGGCTGCAGGGATGCTCGAAGGAGAGGAAGGGGAGGCTCTATGCCATCGTCTGCGGGTTCTACCGCTCCTCTTTTCGAGTTGTGCTGTGCTCAAACATGGCTTGTCTCACTGGACCGCATGGCTGCCAGACCCGTGAGCTTTCCTAACATTTTATGTAGAAAGAAAGAAGAGCTGTGTGGTGACTTTTTGTTTCTTCGTCCATCTTATCATGCAGAGGTTTTGCTTTTAGTCAGTAGAATTGAAACAGTGACTTTTTAGTAGTGTCTGGAATCAAATTTTTAAAATTAAGTTTGAAATCAAAATAACTAAAACTGTTAAAATAAATATTAAATATATAGTTTAAACCTGACAAGTTTTAAAGATCATTCAAATGAGCTTTTCCCAAATGCCCCTATTTTCTCGTTTCAATGGGAAGTTCTTTGTGAGATTGGATCTTCTAAGAGATTATTTAAATAAAAAAAAAAACAACATTTGAACTCATGATGCCAGATGTAACTTCTAGAAAACTCTGTTAAATAAGCCCTAAATATTTGTCTTGGAAGAGGTCTTCATTACATTTTTTTCATGCTAGTAACTTAGAACCTTTAGCGCCTTGAGCAGTTTAGTTTTATGCTTTAAATCCAGTCTTCTTAACTTGAAGATAGATTGGGAATAATAGCGAGAATCGGAGTTCTATTTGTAAGAATATAGATAACTAGGAATTGCAAAATTTATTCAAAAATTCAATGGGAGAAAAAGTAACTCAAAACATAGCAAACAAGTGAACAAGGAATTTAGAATCCTTGTAAAGGACGCTAAACAATACATAGATAGACTACATTTCAAATCCAGTTTGCAACCGCGGCGCCTATGCATGTCTTTCAAGTCAACTTATTAAACAATCACAACTGTATATATATATATATATATATATATATATAATGACACGACGATAATACGAACCAACAATCAGAGTAAATGACTAGGAATCATAACAATGTTGCAGTAGTACTATTTCAACTTGAAGGAAAGCGAAATTAGGTAAATATGGCCCGAGAAAGATTAATTTCTCGGTAACATTAAGGCGTCCACACTGAAAGAAGAACATGCAGCAAGCGCGCACATTTGCAAGGATTTTGATTCACGACTGAGAAGCAACCATAAGGTTTCCCAACCCCACTGCAAACTGCATCAGCTGCAACGCTAGATCGGGCCTAACCTGCAATATTTTTTTATTATAAAAATGGTGGTGAGAGGAATTCGTAGATAACTTGTACATCACAAATGTATACGTCGTTTGTTTAATGTGTAAATGAGCACTTGTATATCTCACATAAACCTCTTGCAGATAATAACACAGAGACCAACATAGTCTTAAATCATAACTTTGACTAACTTTGTAAGCCTATCTTATGATTTGCAGGAAAAAAAGATTTTAAAAGCAGATGGTTAATTAAGTGAATCGTTATCGATACCCATTGAAGTAATTATCCAAGGGGATCGATTTTGTCGTCCTACACAGTGCAGCCCTATTACAAATAGTTCAAATCCTATAAAATACACACACACACACACACACACACATATATATAATCATTTAATTGAGACCAACTTTCAACAGGCAAGGTAAGGGAGTAATGCATTGGAATAATAGCAATATAGCCCTTGTACTTTGTCAAAATACAACTTTGCATCCGGTGTTGAGGTGGTAAAAAAAAAAAAAAAATTAGAAATAACTAGACATAAAATCTTGTACTATATTTGGTAAAAGAGATGGAAAATAGAAAAGAAGAGAAGCGATATTAGTGACAAAATGGGAAAGAAAGGAAGTAGCTTTTCTTTCATTTGTATTATTCGATATAAGAGAGAAAAAAATAGAAAGAAAATGTTTAAGCCAGATTATTTTACATTTACACACTTATTTAAGCGTAAAAAATGTTATCTTTGTTGGATTTTTATTTTTATTTTTATTCTGTTTGCTTTTGCTGTTTTTCTAGTTTTTGTTTTGTTTTTGTTATTTGTTTTAGAATTGCAAATTAAAAGATTCGTTGTGATTTATGTAAAAAAAAAAAAAAAAAAATGGTTATTTGGTACACTATTTTGTTTTGTCAAATGTTTTTTTTTCTCCTCCTAACTTTTCAAACTTAAAAGAAGGATTAGAAAATTTTGGGCCCCATGATTTGTAATTTTTTTTTTTCATTTGTTATTTCTTCTCTATCAAACTAGGATCCCTATCCTCTATTCAATTTTTATTATTCCAAATAATATCTAACGAATAATACTATACCATGTCATTTGAAAAAAATTTAGAATGTTTTATAACTGATTTTTTATATGTTAAAATCTAATTCCTTTCAATGATGTGTCAAAATATAATTGGTTAGATACCATTTGGAACATCAAAATTGTATAGGAAATGTCAATCCATCAAACTACACAACCTTCCCTTTTCGTTGTCTCCAAAATGTACTCCAATATATTCCCTTTATTTTTTGCAGTCTACCAAACTTGGCTATTAATGCTGGTTAATATGTAACCACATATATAAAAGGCATTTATTTTCAACAAGGATGGAATCATTTGAAAAAAAAAAAAAAAAAAAAAAAAGTTTAGACTTTGAGAGCACGTACCTGAGTCCTTCCAGACCAACAGCCGCATAGGCTTTGTCAGGAGCTAGCTGTTTGATCCGGTATTTCAGACGACAGAAGCGTAACATAGGAAAAGCCGTATATATTAGAACGATGACATAGAAGCCAACTAAAGCAAAAGTCCCAGGCAAAGCACTGAAAAAACTCGGAGGTTGCTTCTTCGGCAAACCATTGTTCTCCTCTAACACCGCTTTCGTGCCCATGAAAAATGCGACCATGCACATAGCGACGGAAAAGGAAGTCAGGAGCGATGGCACGAGAATGGAATAAAAAACTAAGGAACGGGACGAGCGTAAATGAAGTGAGGAAGGCAACAAGCTTGAAAGCGTTATCGCTGAAAAGTGCATCAATACGGAGGCTGCCGAGCTACCAAAAGCAAGTGAATCGTATACTAAAAACCTTTGGAAAGAGTAGTTTCCCCTCAACGTTGCCAAGCCTTTACAACTGTCGTATCCCCCAGGCATCGTCATGGCAGCTGAAAATGTTATAGTTGCTATGATCGTGGCTACCACTGAGTTCAATTCTGCCGCAATCTTCCCAGCATTTTTATACTTCGTTTCTTCGCTTTCGACAGGTGCCTCATGGTGGTCATTTTTTGTCTGATTCCCTGGCGCTGCAGCAACTTGCAAACTGTTCAGAAGATGGAGTTCTCCATTGCATTTCATTCTGATATTAAGCTGCCATATTTACCATGAGCGAATTAGTATTAATGGTGCCAAATACAACTTAGATACATATGCTCTCCACTTCTTTATTTCTCTTATACAAATTTTATAGAACGTAATAAGAGCGATCTTGGTCAAATATAAAATTTAAGTTGGCCAATTCATTTTTAGCCGTCTACTCTCTTCAATAAATTGGCAAACGTATGCTTCTTGGAGACTACTCTAAATCGAAAGGTCTTTAAATTTAGTGTCCAGTACTATACCTTTTGAAGAAGATCCAGTATGCTTGATCCATCTACAATGTCAAAAGCGGTCATCCCCGCCTTGTTGATCATTCGCTTATTCGTCTTGCTCTCTTTGAGGAGACTTGGTATAATTTCATAATGCCCGTGGAGACAAGCTAGATGTAGAGCAGCGTTTCCGTCCTTGTCTTGCTCGTTCAAAAGATAAGTGAAAGCTTTTGTCTTCAACAAAGTCTTTACAACAGAAACCTGTTTATGTTCCACAGCAACATGGAGGGCAGTCCTTCCTTTCTTGTCCGACAACTCACAGACATCTGGACAGTTTTGGATGAGTGTTTTAATCACGTCAATGTGTCCATTCCTAGCCGAAATGTGAAGTGCGGACATGCCTTCTCTATCCACGCTGTAAGCGAGAGATTTTTTGGCTTGTAAAAATCCTTTTAGGATTCTAGACTTTCCCATGTTTGCAGCATAGTGATGAGGCATCCATCCAATCTCATCTTGTTTCTCTAAAATGTCTGAACCACATTTTTTCAGCACATCTTCCACGGAACCTGAAAACAAATG